>VDFB02105785.1:213589433-213714638 GCA_007258455.2 Sequoia sempervirens | reverse complement strand
TTAGGAAAATAAAACCCCACAGAGGAATTAAAATATTAAGACCAAAGGGACCCAACCTAGACTAAACGATAGGACATAAGTCGTTTCAAAACCCTTCAAAAGGTAACAGTGAAAAAGATCCCAACCAAGGCGTAAAATAAACACAAGGGTTTTACATGAAAATAAAGCTAAAACCCCAAACCCTAGGAAAATTTTGACACCATGAAAGACCAGTAACATAAGACAGGCCAAGAATGGAACACAAGGAACAAAAAATTGAAGTTCCATTACTTTCCACAAATTTTTATAGATGAATGGTCTCCAAACTTGACTAATCCTCCATTCCATTTAACAAGATTGATGAATTTTCTTTTATCACCTACCATGTGACTTGAATGTCCACTATCTATTACCCAAAAATTTGTTTTCCCTTGAGCATGATTTTTTTTTTGGAAATCATTGAATTTTCAACCTCATTATTTGCTTCCTCTCTCTTGGAAGTGTCATTCTCCTTGAATTTCTCTCCAACATCTTCTATCTAAGTTTTTTATTTTCCTAATCCACTTCTATGATATTTTTCTATATGTCCAACATTGTTGTAGATTTTGACATATCACATTGACATCTGTGCTAGTGAAGCAAGATAATTCCTACTTACAATTTTTTTTCTTTTTATTTCAAATTTGCAATCCATAGATTTATGGCCATACTTATTGTAGATGAAAAAATAACCAAAAAAAGCATGGTTGAACCTATTTTTAAAGAATCTTCTTGCTTGAAAAGGTTTTTCTTGAGGCCTAATTGGAATGAGATCTACTTCTTTAGGGTTATCCAGATTTTCAAACTCTTCTTTCTCCAATTCCTTTTTGAGTAACCATATTTCTTTCTCAAGTTTTGCACATTCATTTGTCTTGGCTTAAATTAGGGATGTTTGTTCTTTGTTCTCTTTCCTTGCACATTCGAGGTCTTCAAGAGCAAAGATAAGTTCACCTTCAAAATCAACTTCACCTTCTTCTTCATCTACAGTCTTGTCTGAACCATTAGATATCATCATGGCCATGATTAGGGATTCTCCTCTTTCATCATTAGATGACTAGTAACTTGCTTCTTTTGAGGAGTTGTAATCTTCTTTAGAGAGGAGGTTCCTCTTGAAGTTTTTTTATCTTGAAATCCTTGCTACTACTTTCATTATCTCCAAAAGGACATTTAGAAGAATAATGACCAATTTTTCCATATTTGAAATATTTGAAAGGTAATTTACCTTTATACTTTCCTGATCCTTTCTTTAACTTTCTTACAATGTTTTCTTCTTCTTCCTCATATTCACTATTTGAACTAGATGATCATCCTTCTTTCTTCACATATTTGAAAAAAAATTATCTTTTGTGTGTACCTTGAACTTCATTTCTCACCTCATAGGTAGTGAGAGATCCAAAAAAATCTTCCGTGGTAAGTTTCATCGGATATTTGGCTTTTGCAATAGCATAGACTTTTGTATCAAACTAGTGAGGGAGAGTTCTAATAACTTACTTTAAAATCATTGAGCTAGTTATTTCTTCACCTAGTCCTCTGATTCCATTGACTACTTGATCCACCTGGAGCAAATAGATAGAATTTTTTTCCTCTTGCTTCATCCCAAGATTATCAAACATTGTTCTATAAGATTGTAATTTTGTATGCTTTACACTAGCATTTCCTTCATAGATATTTTTGAGTTTAGATATCCCATTTATTCTTGGTTGTCTTGCACTACACTACCTTGACAAACTTTGAATTTATTAAACCACATAAGATTGCATTATTTTCTTTGGCATTGTTTTCACAAGCCTTCTTCATATTATAATCTATAATAGGATGAGAAGGTTTAGTATAATCATCCTTTGTAGCTCTCCAAACATCATACTATAGAAAAGTGAGATAGGCTTCCATCCTTACACTTGAAAAGGCATAGTTGCTTCCATAAAATATTGGTTCTTTAGAAGAGGATTATTTCTAATCCATGTGTTCTATTCTAAGATCTACCTTTGGTTGTAAGGTTGTACTAAGGAACTCAACTTTGATACCAATTTTTATAACACACTAATATACTGAGAGGGGGGGTGGGTGAATCAATATATGCCACAAATTAATCCAATTCAAATTTATTAACCAAATATTCCTATTTCCTTAACCAAATAAGGAACTAAACTATTGAATAAAGCACAAACACACAACCATAACAATAATTTTATGTGGGAAACCCTTACAAGGAAAAATCGCAGTGAGTAAGCTACTTGGATCTACTATCCAGATCTATCCTCACAGATAAGACAAAATTTACAATAGGTTTTATGGGTTACAACCCAAAGGAAGCTACAACTCCCTAAAAACAACAACACTTACAGAATGAGCCTTCAACCTCTATACACAATACTTGATAAAATTTGTTGATCAATCATCACTACACCACTCTTCACATTGACATATATCTTCAACACCTATGCTCAAAATATTGTCCTACCTTTGGTTCACTACTTTCATCATACTTCCTCACACTTATACTCGCACATAATTTCTTTCATATTTAGACACACTTCCTCTTTGCAACACACTTGACCTTTTAGTTATATCCTCCATAAGCTTCGAAAAGTTTCTCCTTTTTCAGCCAAGATGAAACTGTAACATGAAATGTGCAACGATCACAACAAGTTGACTTCAAAAAATTTGTGGTAAGAGGGAATAAAATGTGGTCCAAACAAGGAGATAATCATGACCTATTTTACCTTCACGCACACCTACATGTGAGCTCATACTTCAAAGACTTGGCGTAAAAATCTCAATATTCTAAGTTGGTCTAATAAACACTTAACCTTCCATGTATTAACTTCAGACCACAAGCAGTACCAGAGAGACCAGATAACATCATGCAAATCACTTTACAAGAATTATATGACATGCATAAACATTCTCATATACTCCTTTCAAAACTTTATGCTGGCACATGCAAACAAACATTGATCCCAACATCTCTTGCAAACCTAGAAAGCATGCAATCTTGAGATAGAACATTGAAAACCATACTTGTGGTAAACCTCAACACTTGAAACTTGAAATGAGAGAATATATAGATTGTAGTGTAGAAAAATGTATCCCTTTACATTTTCACAACTAATTAGGAATTAATATTAAAATTAACTTAATTATACCTTAATTTATAGTTGTAATATGCATCTTACATATTCATGTTACGTTTAGGGCCATATTAATTTAAGTAGACTTAGTTGTACCTTATTTTTAGTGTTGTAGAGTGTACCTCTTTACACTTTCACACTTATTTAGGGCTCCTTTAATTAATTGACCTTAATTTTCCTTAATTATCCCCTTTAATTCAAATCCAAGCCCAATTAATTACATTTTCTAAAGAGGAAACCCAACATTCATTAATTCCTAAACATAACACTTTACCTTGAGTAATCCGTGTCCTAGGTGAGTGACCTAGGAACCATTCACCCATGGGAGAATATGTCCTCACTTAGACCTAGGACCTAAATTTAAATTATTTTTTTGGTAGTATTTTAACATATTCAAATCCATATTCACATGTCAGCTTGTCTTATTTGAATTTCAAGAATTAATGTTACATACCTATAAATATAAGGTCATTTCACTATGTTCCAACTAGTAAATTAAAGTGAGCATTCCTATAGATAGTGAATGAGATCAAGATAATTTCAAAATCATTTTAAGGCATTCAAGAGTAGATTTAGTGAAAAATTATTGCAAAAATCAAGATCCAATTTTCATGTCAAAGTCTTCTTGCATCGTACATGTTTTTAGAGCTAATATGATGATGTAGGTTTCAAGATCCATTCAAGTATTCAAGGCATTGTTTCAAATCAAGTTCAATATTAAGATCCACATCCATTGAAGTCATTTCATGCAAGTTGTAGATCTACATTCCAAGGTTCATTCAAGGGTTTTGTGAGTTGTAACATAGAGTTGTTCATTCATCATTCCTTTCATGCTATTTCATTTCATTTCAAGGTTTAATTACCAAAATGGGGTTTGACCAAGGAAAACCCCCATTCACCAAAAATAAATTATTTTTCCCTCTTGATTTGTGTTTGTAGATTTAGGTTGAAGAAATATTGAAGATCTCTTGAAGAGAAAAAATGAAGAACTTGTCAAAGTTGCAAAAGTTGTCATAAAAGTTGTCATATCATGGAAACTAAATTATAGAGATTTATTCCAACTTTCCAAACCTAAAACCTGGGAGAATTGAAGGATTTAGATCTATAGAGGAGGCTCCAAAATGTCGTAGAAAATCCCTAACTCAGGACCCATTCATCCCTGGGCAAATGAGTCCCACATTAGCTTTAGTGGAGAACTTTTGGTGACTGGTACACATCATCTTACATCTCTCTGATCTATGATTTGATTTTTGGTTCCATTAGAATTGAGCTTAATCTATTAGATCCAAGTTTTAGATTGTATTTTTAAAATAATATTGTAAAAAAATCTCTCTCCCCAAAGTGTTGTTTATTTAAGACCCTTGTCCTTGCAAAAAAAGGAAATCAGTAGATTCACAATTTTACTTGAATCACCTAAAGGTTGATAGACCTTTCATTGTGTGGATCTGATTTCCTAATGAGATAGAGGAAAATAGATCCCCTGATTATTTTATCAACCCCATTTTGGCACACTCTCCCCTATTTTTCTTTGTTTCATTTTGGTGAACTCGATGTTTGATCATTGCATTTTTCTAATTTTGGAGTCCATTTTCACCCTACATTCATTTGCATCGTATTGCATTAAACTAAATTTCATTTAGGGTTTTTTAACTTGCATTAGCTTGTGTTTCATTTAGGGTTTTAGGATTGCATGTTTGTATCTCTTGAAATCTGAAAAATATAAAAAATATAGTCATTTTGCAAATCATTTACATAGCATTGCATTATCATTCACTTACATTTGAAAATTAAATCAAAATTACACATCAAATTAGGTCTCCTAGTTTGTCATTTTGTCATATTTTGCATTTGCATTCAACCTAAATTTAACAAAAAATTCAAACTGTAACTTATTGTTTAAAATAAGAATCTAGAAACCAATAGAATCAACTTAGAAACCTACAAAAACATTTAAAAAAAAACTAACCTAGTACCCTTTCACCCTTGGGTGAATGAGTCCCTGATCAGGGCCATTTCTTGAATTTTTGGGCATTAAAACATTTGTTTCTAAATTCTACTTTGCTATTTTCAGTTTTCTATTTTAGTTTGCAAAATTTCTGTTACTTGGAATTGATCTTATTTAGCTTCATTTGATAAATTTACTGCATTGTTTGATTTCAAAATTACATTTACAAGAAATCATTTTTTAGGTTTTAACATGCATAAATAGAAAATTACCTTGTTATAAATCTGAAAATTTAAAAATCCCCTTAAATTTCAAGCAATGGACATGTGCATTGATAACCTTTGAAAGTCTTTAACATATTTAGTTGATGTTTCAAGTTGTGTTTTTGGAAATGATCCTAATGAAATTGAACCTAATCATGCTCAATCAAATCCTAATGAATGTCCTCATGAAGTTGACATCATTGGAGAAGATGATGATAGCACATAAAATTTCATAAATGATTGCCTTAACAATCTTAAGAATAATTCATCCTTTTACCCTTTCATGCAACAACCAACACCCCCTACCATCCCACCACTTGAGATATTTTTCCTTCTAAGTCCTAAAATTGATTCACGAACCAATCCTAAACCTCAAGAAATGAGTGAAACTAGTTCCTCTAATCAAGTGCATACCTATCCATCATATGTTAAAAAAGTGACCAACACACCCATCAACCTACAGGAGACCTATGGCCAAGGATTTAAAATATTAACTAAGCAATGATATGACATAACTAATGAGCATGAAATTCACAAGCTTCTAGAATAAATTCCAAGTGAAGATAATAAAGGATTAGGATACTAAAATCCTTACCCCTCCACATCTTCTAATGATACAAATTTCCTCCATACAAATTCACAAGGATGATAGGATCACTTTAGCTCCTTCAAATAAACCTTGAAAATATCCTCAAACAAGCAAGAAATCCAAACCTTAAAAACTCAGAACGTTTCCATTCCTACATGCTAAAACACAAATTGACCAAAAAATGGAACACCTTCTTTATATAGGATGGATTACGTTTCCACCTTCTAGTAAGGGTAACAAGCCTAAGAACATGAATTATTACACATATCATAGGACCCTTGGGCACCTTACTGATGAGTGTCATGCCTTAAGGAGGATCCTTGAGCAATTTGATATGATAGAGATAGTCCCTTAAAGCATGGGCTTTGCTCCTTTCAATGTAATAGTTGTAGGATCATAGCATGCTCACTATTACATGTTTAACTTTCATTGCAAATAATTTTCTTTATTGCAAGCGGCTCATTCTCATCATTTACCTTAGATCATCCTTGTCTTGCACTTAGTGGGGGAAATGGGTTAGATAGCCTTGTCCTAGTTCAACACTTGATGTTTTCCATTTGGCTAGTTGTCCACCTTCTATATATACTAATCAAGATTGAGATGTAGATGACCTGCTATAGGTTGAATCACATGTGCCTTACTAGTATTTTTTTTTTCTTTTGCATGTTTCTTTGTGTGATTGCATGTGTGAAATGTTATCCCCCATACTATTCTATTTGATGTATCTCTCTCTTCATGTACGTTCCTCTATTTGTATCTACATTCTTCTATATGTCGTAAACATTTATCTTTTCTTTTTTCTTGTGTTTTCATTTTGGGGATGATGCAAGGTGTCGAGACATTTAGGTCTCTTCCATATTGATTCGATTTTTTTTTCTTTGTTTTCACTCTCTATGTATCATTCTTCTTGTTATGTGAGTATTTGGGGAATGATGACATTTTCGAGCTCTATAACATTGTATCAAAGATATACTAACCCCAAATCCATAGATCCCTTATGTGTTTTGGGATTTCATTTTGGGGGCAACCCCTTCCTCTTTCTTTTTCATGATTTAGCTTCATTCGAGAACATATAACTTGGCATAGGGCTTTCTGAATAAGTTCTCATGTCTTCTCTATTGGCTACTTTAAAGAAAATTGCTCACAACAATGGTTCTATCAATTTCTTTAAAATGGGGGCATACATTGACATTATTTTCAACATTCCTCATGTTTCATTGTGTGATTTTATTTCTTCTCATGATGCGTCCTTTTATTGGTGGTGTCATTGGGTTTGATGTCATCTGAGAGCTTGATATTTTTTAGCATATGACTTTCCTCTTAGTGGTAATGCTACACACTGCATTCCCTAAGTTGTGATTCTTTTACCCTTGATTTGTCCTCTCTTGGAGACATTAAGAACAATGTTCCCTAAGAAGAGACCTTACATGAACTAAGTAAGATACCTTTGAACAAACCTTTACTTGCATTTTTGTTCATAAGTGTTTAGCATAATACAAATTATTAACCTTGTGAATCTTGAAACCCCTCCTTTCAAAGCCACCAAGCATAACACACTTTGCTTTCCAGTGGAGCCTTGTTATACTCATAAGTGCTTAGCGTAACACAACTTGTTAGACTTATGAGGCTCAAAGTTTTTTTGGTGCCTTATTGAAGTTTTCAGAGGGATAGGTTTGATATGGTATGGGAGCCTAATAATATTCTCTTATTTTCCACCCATTGGGGGCTCACCTAGTGGATAGCCTGAGGTTCTATTAGCCTAGAGTGAGTGTGTGCATCATTTACATACTAGACATCAAGTTCTACTTATGAACATCTTGGAAAAATAGCCGAGACATGTTCCACATCACATTGGACAATTAAGGCTTGATCCTCCCCCCTTCTCTTGGAAAAATAGTTGAGATGTGTTCCACATCACGTTGGACAGTCAAGGCTTGATCGACCCTCTTTTTTTTCCTAGTCTTTGATGTTGTATGATTGAGAATTTTTGTCATTGCTGCATACATATGTCTTGAATGTCTACTTTAGTGTGAGTTTGACATGGGGTCATCCTCTCACTAAAGTGGAGGCTAAATGTAGTGTAGAAAAATGTATTCCTTTACATTTTCGCACCTAATTAGGAATTAATATTAAAATGAACTTAAGTATTCCTTAATTTAGTGTTATAATATGTATTTTACATATTCACATTAAGTTTAGGGCCTTTTAATTAAAATGGACTTAATTGTTCCTTATGTTTAGTGTTGTAGAGTGTACCTCTTTACACTTTCACACTTATTTAGGGATCCTTTAATCAATTGACCTTAATTTATTTTATTTGTGCTAAATCAATACAATGAATTTACAAAAAGAATGATAGCCAAAAGTTGTCCAAAAGAAGTTACAAAACAAAGACCAACTGTCCTCAAGAACACCACAAACTTACTAACATGAAAAATATAAGAATAGTGAACAACTATAAGAGAAACACAATAGAGACAAAAACAAAACACATATGACAATAGCAACAAACAACTACAAGAGAAAACTTCAAAAATTCAAACACTAAATTTTAAGATACACTAAAGTTTTCTAGAACATATTACATCATTTTTGTGCAGCTGCAATAGTTTCCATTTGATCTTGTCCAAATGAATGCTGATTTTGATGCTACCTTTGGGACCTCCCTGTACTAGTTTTGAACATAAGAACACAATTTGCAAAATAATGTTAGAGTAAAACCTTAGCACTTCTGATTCTAGACAAATGTTATGATTAGCAAAAACATCCATACATCTAATTTTCCATATATTAAACAAGATAATTTTCCTTATAGAATCAACAACAAAATTATTACGCAATCCCAAGCCAAAGATGGCTTCTTTCTAGCTCAAATCATGCTAAAGAATTGTAGGGAGATAAGCAAAAACAACTTTCCATTTCCTTTTCATTAGAGGACAAAATTCCAGAATATATGTTTCAGACTTTCCATTTACAAAAAGGGCATTTAATAGGTTGAAACTGCATATGACCTAACCTATCACCAACAAGTAGTTTGCAATGCAAAATTTTCCAAGCCAAAATTTGAATGTTAGCTTCAGTTTTCGAGTGCCATATTAATTGACCTTAATTTTCTTTAATTTTCCCCTTTAATTCAAACACAAGCCTAATTAATTGCATTTTTCAAAGAGGAAACCCAACATTCATTAATTCCTAAGCATAACACTTTACCTTAAGCAATGTGTGTCGTAGGTGTGTGACCTAGGACCAATTTTCTGATGGGCGAATGGGTCCTCACTTAGACATAGGACCTAAATTTAAATTATGTTTTTGGTGGTATTTTAACATATTCAAACCCATGTTCACATGTCGACTTGTGTTATTTGAATTTGAAGAAATTAATGTTACATACCCATAAATATAAGTTCATTTCACTATGTCTCACCTAGCAAATTGAAGTGAGCATTCCTATAGCAAGTGTATGAGATCAAGAGAATTTCAAGTAATTCAAGAGAAGATTTAGTGAATAATTATTCTAGAAATCAAGATCCAATTGACATGTCAAAGTATCCTTGCATCATGCATGTTTTTGGAGCTAATATGACGATGTAGGTTTCAAGATCCATTCAAGTATTCAAGGCATTGTTTCAAATCAAGTTTCATGATCATGATCCACATCCATTGAAGCCATTTCATGCAAGTTGAAAATATACATTCCAAGGTTCATTCAAGGGTTTGGTGAGTTGTGACATAGAGTTGTTCATTCATCATTCCTTTCATGCTCTTTCATTTCATTTTAAGGTTTAATTACCAAAATAGGGTTTGACCAAGGCAAACTCCCATTCACCAAAAACAAAACATTTTTCCCTCTTGATTTATGTTTATTATTTAGGTGGAAGAAATCTTGAAGATCTCTTGAAGAGAAAAATTGAATAACTTGTCAAAGTTGCAAAAGTTGTCATCTCACATAACCTCAATTACAAAATTTATTTCCTGATTTTAAAACCTAAAACCTAGGAAATTAAAGGATTCAAATCTATAGAAAAGTCTCCCAAAAGATGCAAATAAAACCTAACTTAGGACCCCAGGACCCATTTATGCCTGGGTGAATGAGTCCTCGGTCAGATTCAACAAAGCACTTTTGGTGATTGATACACACTACCTTACCTCTCTCTGATTTGTGATCTAATTTCTAGTTCCATCAACATTGAGATTAATCTATTCGATCCAAGTTGTGGATTGCATTTTAGAGTTAATTTTCTATTTTTAATCTTTCTACCTAAAGTGCTATTTAATCAGGACCCCCGTCCTTGTAAAAAAGGAAATCTATAGATTCACACTTTGATTTGAATCACCTAAAGGTTGACAGTCCTTTCATTGTGTGGATCTAATTTCCTAATGAGATAGAGGAAAATAGGTCCCCTAATTAGTTCATCAACCCCATTTTGGAACACTCTTCCCTATTTTTCTTTGTTTCATAGAAAATTTAAACTTATACTCTAAACCACAAGATCATAGATTCAAATGCAGAGAAATGCAGGGCATTCCTTTGATCCTTCTTAACTACAACAACACAATATTCACTCTGCTAGATCTAGAAACTTCTATGGTAACTTCTATGCCTTGAAAATAGGAACACACATACTTCACACCTGTCTCTACACAACTTCCAAACTGCAAGGTGTTGGGATTAAGGTGTCACAACCTTAGAGTCCTAAGATTGATTTAATTAATGTAATTGATATAATTATTTTTATTATGTAAATGCCTATGTTGTCATGTCACAAATTGGGACCCACTGGTTGGGTGGCACCCCTATTGGAGGTGACTGGATGACACCACATCATGCCAAGTGAACATAGGCATCCCACTTTGGAATCTATGACATATGAAAAATTATATGATGTACGTCATAAGGCATCTTTGAATGCATGGGTGAAAGTTGGTGCCCAAGTTGGGTTATGATAGGATTTAAGAGAATCAACTATTATTAGTCAGTTACAATAGATTCTCTTACAAATGCAAGTGCTATCAGCTATGATAGATTCTATGACAGATTTAAGATGTGTAAGGAATTTTTCATAGCCTATGTTTAGCATATTCTAGGTGCCCAAGCTTGGAAGAAGAATATTTGCATGTATGGAAATTGTAAGGGGTGTAAGGGAATATGTCACATGTGTCCAAATGCATGTCTAAGGCATTGAAAATTGTGTCATGTGGTTTTGGACACCCCTCACATTCTAGATGCTTCTTGAAGCTTGTATCACTCTATTTATTGTGTGTCTTGAGTTTTAGAATGCATAGTTTGTTTGCAGGTAATGAAGGGCTATCAATATCACTCCAGAATAGGTGTTTGGTTGAAGCACTTTTAGAAGAAGGCTATGTACTTGGTGATGTATTGTAACTCCTATTTGAAGTAATAAAATAGTACTATGCTTTTGGAGGGTGGGATTTTTCACTCGAAATGGTTTTCCCCATGTATATCTATTGTTATTGCATTTGTGTACTTGTCCTATTTCCATTATTGTCTATGTGTATCTCATATTGTAACTGCATAAGGTGTTAAAAAGAAATTTTTGTAACTCTCTACTGATTATATTAGTGTAGGAAGTTGTTTCTGCTCACCTAGATTTAGTTTAGTTGGTATTAGAGCCTGGCCAACCTTGGTTCTATTGTTGGGTTAGAAGGGTTTTTTGAGCTAATCTCTGTTTCAGTGGGAGTTTTGCAGAAGTGTGTATTTTTTAGCCTTGTTGTAGGAAAAAGATGGTAGTAAATCTGGGGGGATTGAGATGGAAAAATTTAATGGTGGTAATTTTGAGTTGTGGAAGCTATAGTACCCCTCCATTTATGCTTATGTTTTTTGTTAGCATGCTTTCACATATGATAGACTTTGGTACCTTATTTTGTATATTTTGATCGCTGACTTTTGAGCAATATTGGATTCGTTTTGTGATATGATAAACATTGTATGGTGATATTTAATTTCTGACATGCTTTGTAATAGCGTAGATATTTCCTTCAGATGTTATTGCTATATATATGTTTATGGTAGATTAACTGTTAATTAATTTTTCAGTTTGATGTGACGTGTATTGGTGTGGAGAATGGAGTTGCATCACTCGCTTGCGAGTGCCCTGTGATTTTTGTGATTTTCTCCGCACGGTATGCTTGTATAATGGATTATATATATATGCATGTTATTTGTTTGATTGCAGGATTGTAGGTACGTGACACTGACTCCACCTGGTTACTCAGGTCTGAGTGTGTCAAGACTCAACATAAATGTTGATTGGGAGGTAGTAACAAGGTTCATCCTAGTCTAGTCTTAAACCCAGTCACAGTATATTGTCAGTTTTAGTCTGGAGTCTTTGGTGGTCTTGTTTGTGTTTGATTGGATCAATTGTTTTGAAAGGAAATTTTTGTCAATTTAATGATAGTTTGTTATTCTTTAATTTACTGTTTATTTAACTTAATTTTAAATGTTAAAAATAAGTTTTACATTTTATTTAATTAATTAATTAGTTTGTTTGGTTAAGTAATTTAATCATTGAGATTAAATTCATTTAATTAAATAAATAAATTAATTGAATTAAAATTGCTTTAATTGTGTGAATAGATTTAAATTTAAAATTAATTATTATATGGGAAATGGTATTTTAATTGTAAAATAAATAAATTAAATGAGGAAAAAGGGAAATTTGTATTTTGAAATTTGAAAATTTTAAATTCTTTAATATGCATGAATTCTTGATAAAAAAAAAAAGAAAAGATTTATCCGGGAGGTGGTTAGAAGATATTTTATTCTCGACATGTGTGGCAGTGGAATTAATTGCTTCTTGTTGAGGATTTTCTCAGATGTTATATGGGATTTGGGAAAAAGAGAAGATTACTTCTTCACGGGAAATGAAAGAATAGGGTTCTGTTAAAAAATATATTGGTTTGAGTAAATTTGTGAATTTTGCTTTGGGATTTGCTGTATATTTCTGGAAGATCTCTTTGGGTTGGTTTTAGCATCTTTTTGGATTTTTTGTTCTGGAGAAGCTTTGGAGGATTGCACGCAATAGGTAGTAAAGATTCTCCCCTATAGACAAATTTCAAGCTACAAGAAACAGGTTTTTCACTATTATTTATTTGAATTAATCCTTTTGAAAAGTTTGTCTGTGAATAAGAATTAGTATTAAGAAGTTTTGTTA
Source organism: Sequoia sempervirens (assembly GCA_007258455.2). Classification (NCBI taxonomy): domain Eukaryota; kingdom Viridiplantae; phylum Streptophyta; class Pinopsida; order Cupressales; family Cupressaceae; genus Sequoia; species Sequoia sempervirens. Next base: position 213,701,520 of record VDFB02105785.1, on the reverse strand, counting down.
AAATTGTTTAAAAATTGTGCCTATTGAAAAAATTGTTTGTGATTTAATCTCTGTTCTTCTCGGCAAATTAGTCTGTAGAAAATTTGTTATTTCTTTGTTAAAAGCTTCCTGTAGGAAATAGTTTGAGTACAAATTTGTGAAGGAAATCATTTATTTGGGAAGAATGAAATTGAAACCTCTGGGAATAAATTAGAATTTATTTGGGAAAATTTTTGTGCGTACTGTAGAAATTTCTCAATTTCCCCATTACAAACCCTGTAGAATTTTCTAAATTTCCCCATAGGAAAACCCTGTTGAATTTGTATATATATATATATATTTTATACATATATATAATTTCATATATAAATTGGATTGTGCAATTATGAGAAGAAATGCCGTACAGGCAAAATTGATAAATTAGGTTTAACAAAGAAAATTTCGACGAACGAAATTCATATGAAATCACCGTCTGTTTTTATTTATTTATTTAGATTTTTTTTTGTGAAATATTTAAAAAAAACCAGTGAGAGCCAAAGCGCTCTAGGCGGGGCTACCCATGGCCGACCCCGCAGGGAGACGGCAGTGAGGGCCGAGCCCAGCGCTGCCCTCACAGGCAGTGCTTGGCTCAGCCGCCCATGGCCGAGCCCTGTGGGGCGGGCTGCGAAGGTAGCCCTACCCACAGCACGGCCCGCGGTACTGATAGGGCTTTAAACCCTAACATTTATTTAAAATGTTATGCGAATTTTAATATGTAATTTAATTTATTATCATTTAGCATTAATATTTATATATTTTATATTTATTATATATATATATGTTATATATAATGTATATTAATAATATAATATATATTATATATAAAATATATATATAATATTTATAATTATATATTTATTTAATGTTAAGAAAATTTGGAAGTAAATTCATGTTATTAATGAGATATTTAAAAGAAATAGTTTATTAAATATCTAGATATAGATATTTTAATAATTAATTTACTATGATTAAGTTATTTGTGCTTAAATTAAATTGATAATTTTTGAGTTTATATTGATTTCATTATAATGTGTGGTTATGAAATTGAGCAAGTTATAGGTTTGATTTTTGTACTAAATGGAAGTTGAATTAAATTCTAGATGATTAATTTTGTATTACATATTCTGATTGACTGGATTTAGTAAATCCTAATGTAGATTCCTTATGTTTCGGTTTTCTTTAAATTGAGTTTCTTTTAATTGGGGAAATTGAGAATGTTTTAGATGTACAAGTCTTCTAGATAAGTTGTATAATGTGGGAGTTGTAAGTGTTTAAGTACAATCCTTGTGTTGACTAAGGTAGTGTAGATGGTTTTGCATGGTGTTTAGACACCTGATTTTATGAACATAGACTTGATGTCCGTTATGAAAAAGTGTAGAATTATATGTTGTATTCTGGTGCACTTTGTTTACCTTAGTCAGGGAAACTTAGATTCCTTTGTTATTTTTAGGGGAGTGGCTCTGTGTGAGGGCCAACACACAAAGTGGTGCCTGGGTAACTCATGGAGAGTTAGTAAGTCAGTGGAAACTAAAACAAAACATTAGTTAGCTTAAAATCTTTAATTAGATTAATATGCTTCACTTATAGACTCAAGAGCTAGTTCAGTCTTGAGATTAAGTTGAGAAGGCCTAGAAAGGCAAATCGATATCTTGTTACTTTAAAAGATATTTGATTCCGCAACAGTTTGCATGTGGGGCTGGGTTTCGTAAGAGGTTACCAGGGTAACCCAAGTTGGGGGCTGGAGCGTAGGAAGAAACACTAGGGTATCCTTTGCAACATTGTGATGACACTCCACCTAAAATAACACTAACCTTGTGAGCTTATTATATTTGATTATCCTAAATCTGGAAGCAATGTAACCATCAGTTAAGTATGTACTTGTGTCTAGGGTTAGTAGATTATGTCTAGGGAACCTTATTACTATCTCCTAGCATGGGGGGTGGACCTACGGGTACCACATGGTTGGGTGGAACGTGCACCTTACTCCGTTGGGTCCCTAGTTTATGATCATGGCAACAAGAGCTTCATGGATGGAGAGCTCGTATTTGGATATATATGTACTTCCTTTATTGCATAATTGGAAATCTTGTATTTGAAACACCCCTCAATTTTTATGAGGTGAACATTCGTAAAATGTAATTGTAAGCTATTATTTGATCTACCTCATTTGAAGAATGAGTATTGTAATTTTATTTCAAATGCAATGTAAGAATCTTATTTGTACTTTATAGTATCATGAATGGAATTCAAATGTTGTGGAATGTTTACTTTTAAGTTTATGTTAATTAAATACATGTAATGCTAAATACTATAGTCTTCTATGGGAATTCTCAAGTAGTGTGTCATCGCGTAACTTAGAGAATGTATGCAACTAATAAAGTTAATATTAATACTTTAAAAAAAAAAATTATTTCACTTTCGTAGACAATTGCAACATTCCTTAGGTTAGAAGACGGGGCATTACAGAAGCTCAAAATGGAAGACATGCTAGTAGACCGAGACTTATGGCTGACAATTTATGGAACCAAACCTTCAGGAATGAAACAAGAGGATTGAGATCTCATTAATAGGAAAGCCAAGGGTCTTATTAGACTCTGTTTGGCTGATTCTGTTCTCTTGAATGTCCATGAAGAGAAAATTTTTACTTCTCTGTGGAAGAAGCTTGGTGATGTCTATTAGGCTAAATCCCTGGTAAACACGCTTTCCCTAAGAAAGAAGATGTATTCTCTAAAAATAGACAATGGAAGATCTATTGCAGATCTCCTGAACTCTTTTAACATGTTGGTTGCACAACTGGGTTCCATTGGAGACAAAATAGATGAACAAGACCATTGCATGCTCCTTTTGTGTTCATTTCCAGACTCTTAGGATCACCTAGTAATGGCTATTGGAAGCACTAATTCCACCTTCAAGATGGATGAGGTTATTGCCTCATTACTATCTGAGATGTGAAGGAAATCTTATGAGATGGCCAAGGAGGCCCTTTTAGTTCGTGGTAGACCAAAAGAGTGAAGCAAAAATAGAGACAAAAAATGTAAGTCAAAGTCTCTAGGGAGATTAAAGTCTCTTGGTAAGAAGTCCAAGGAAAGATGTTGGAATTATGGTGAAGTTGGTCACATTTAGAAAGATTGCAAGAAGGAGGATAAGAAGAAGAAAATGTCTCTCCAATTCCAAATATGAGAAATCATCCCAAGATGATGGAGAATCATTTATTGCAGCCTTGGAAGCCCATGCATCTAATGATGTGTGGTTGATAAATTTGGGTGCATCCGTTCACATGACTTCTCATAGAGATTGGTTCACAAAGTATGAGGAGTATAATGGTGGAGAGGTGTACCTAGGTGATGACTCTCACTTGAAGATTGTTGGCCATGGAAGAGTCAAAATCAGATTTCTTAATGGAAGAGTGAAGATGGTGTCTTGCATATTATGAGTTTGGCACAAAACCTACTTTTTGTAAGTAAAATAAATGATTCGAGAGTGAAAGTTGTTTTCTTTGGTGGAGGATGTAAGATAAATAAAGGGGCTATGGTGTTGGCTAAGGGAGTTCGTATTGGTACTCTATTTTAGTTTGATGATTGCACTATACAATGTAATAGTTCTTCTAATGTACCAAAGAAGAGAACTTTGGATTCTTCATCCTCATCATCAAATTGTGAAGAGAAGAAGCATGTTACAGCCACATCCAATCGTCATGCATTTTGGGTACCTAAGGGTGCTCTTTCTATGGAAATGAAGCTTCCTGTAGAGAAGACAATGTTATGGAACCAATGACTTGGTCACATTTGTGAGAAGGGTCTTAGAACCCTGAAAAATAAGAGCCTTGTTGAAGGCCTTGATGATTGTAATATCAAGTTTGACTTTTCTGAACATTGTGTATATGGAAAACAACACCATGTTTCTTTCTAATCTAGTTCTCATAAGTCTTTTGGGGTTTTGTACTATGTTCATTTAGATGTTTTTGGTCCTGTAAATGTTCCTTCATTATGAAAATTTGTATATTTTGTTTCTTTCATAGACGATTATAGTAGAAGGAAATTTGCTTATTTCCTCAGAAGTAAAGTTGAAGTCTTTTTACCCCAAAATTTGAACATTGGAAATTTTGAAATCTTCCCGATCAAAATTTCATTTATTCCTATAGTGGTCGAGCACATTTTTCCTCTTGATTCCTATGAGTTATTTATTAATATTTAGGATTGACTCATCAAATGAAAGCAACATGATATTTCCAGATTAAAGAGGTAAGCTTCATTGCAAAATTGGACTCTTTAATGTTGGGAGTTTGTGAAAATATTGAACCAAATGTTTTCTAATTTGAAAGTTCATAAATTCCCCGATCACCTAATCTCTTCAAGGCCTTGTAAAAAAGTGAAATTTCATAATAGTTGTCGAGGAGTCGGGAGTTTTTAAAACTCCCCAACTCATAGTTAAAGGTTTGAAAGTTTTGAAATATGCCGCTGAACTGATATACTAATTGTCGAGAATGTTAATGGTTTAGGAACTTATGTCTCCACTGAAACCTTCTCAAAAGCCATATCCTTGAAAAGCACAAAAAATGGAGTTGAAGAGCCTGGTATTGATGGAATGATCAAAATTTTCAAATGGATCAACAAGTAAAGGATCAAACTCATCGAATTAGAACACACAGGAGGTTCTAGTGCAAATCATCGACTAGTTTGAGCACTTTCCAACTAGTTTACAAGGGTGTGAGAACATTGGATTCGAATGCTTCTTGGAAAATATACACATTCAATAGGTTTCTTCAATGAAGATTCTTTACACTTTACTATTGCAACAGAGCTAATGGAGAGTAAAAATACACAAGCAATGTGTTAGATTTATGCAGCAATATCTTACATTTTTATTGGTGATGCAGAGTCATCCTCTCAGGTACCATATTTGATAGGTCCTATCTACAGGGCGATGGACACATACATTGGCGTTGGAGAGAAAATAGGTGCACCTTTTGCTTTTGGGCTCCCGCCCCAATAATATATAACATATTCTATGTAAGAGTTTGGAGCATTTGAAGACTACGATGAGACCCCATGTGCATCAGGGACATCACAGTGGTTGAAGCATTCATCGTGCTAATGTAATTACATTGATAGGAGATCCACAATAGGTTAAAGACTTGCATGACTATCCTTAGGAATAGATTTGACTCATATGTTCTGGTGAAAGACTTTTGTGCAATTGTAAGTGCAAAATGTCTATAATGAAAGTTCAGGTGATTTGTGAAAGGGAAGTTATTTTGGAACACATTCGATAGGCTGGGAAATTTGACCCAATTATATGGGAGCCACTCCAAGCTTCATAGTTGGTATCAAGTTTTGCAAGCTATTCAAGCCTAGTTGGAAAGTCATGGTTGGGCTTACAAAACGACATGAAACTGGACCTCTCGAGAAATTGTATCAGATGTAATAAATTATGTTATCTTGGGCATAAGGTGTCAAGTTCCTCCAATGCTATTGGTATGTTCAGGCTCTAGGTTCACAAGTTAAAACACCAATTTTGTGGTGATGAGAGATGTACATAAATGTCCACCTTTTCCTATGAGTTTTATTTGAGGGCTTCTTTCTCAAAGAGGAAATTCTATGATTTACATTACATAAACTCACTGAACAATGAGACAAGTAGATATTTCCTTCCTCAAGCCACAAATAAGGGTAGACTATCATCATGAAGATAGTTAAAGAAATTTGTCTTTCCATCAATGGTTTGCAAAGATAGACTTATACTATTTGCATCCTTTACTATAATATGCTTTATGGGATTTTCTTCGTAAAGTAATGGAGTCTTTACTTTTACAGTATTCAGGCTCAAAGTAGAGAGAAAGAGAGCACTCACAATAGTAATAAAGCATGTACATTACGAGGATGAGAAAACTTATTATATTTGCAATGGCAAAATGTTGGGAGAAACACAATGGGCTCAGAAGTTCTCTACTATACCTATTTTGTATGAGACAATTTTCCACTTGCTCAAATTGTTGGGGCCGACAAAGTAAAGTTCAAAGGAAAAGGGTAAAACTATAATATTAGAGGTGCATTCCATCAGTTAGAAATAAACATCAAAACTGATAAGTATTCGAAGCACTCTTAAAGACTTTCTTCCTTCAACATGGGTGGGACCCCTATCATAGGCCATTCCATGTAGGAATGATTGCAGTCTAGTTTAGAAATAAAATATGTCCACCTAATTATTCATTTTGTGATAGGTGCCAAGCAATCAAATATTTATCTTGCAATAAATAAAGAGTCAATCTAAATTTGAGACAATAATTACCAAAGCCTGATAAGTATTCCCAACGAAAGTTTATGAAGTCCTACAATGTTCAAATTAGAAATAGTCAAGACAAATGGAAAACTCAGAGACATTCCATAATGGGAATTGAAGCATTTCCATAATAAAGAAAATCATTGAAAAGAAGTTATGAAAGGAGGGGAAATATCCAAGAAATATCCTAGAATCGTGAACAGGAAAAGGAATGTAAAAATTTTCTTTTAATTAAAGATTATTGAAATTGCATGAAGCTGTTGCATAGGTGAAGAGGGGGAAATTGAAAGGATCTATTTTAATGAAATTGTAATTTATTGGAACCGTTACTAACGGTGGGGGTGAAAATATAAATTAGTTTTTCTCATTTGTAAAAGGGGATCCTTTTCAGCTATTCTAGAATAGGGGAAGCAGGGACAATTTTGTTTTCTTTCAAACATAGTTTTATTGTATAGGGATGTTGAGTTTGTGAACTCACATTTTGAGAATTGAAGGAATAAAGGAGATATTTCTAAATTTTTGAATTTATTAATATTTTTCCTTTGATCGCAATGAACTGTGGGTCTTTGTAATTATTCCTTAGCGTTTATCTGTTATATCAAATTGTACATGCATTCATTTCTAAAACTTTGAATTCAAAATTAAATCATTTGTTGAAAAGGTTTTGTTGTTCTTTGTTTTCCTGAATATCATTCGTGGGTGTTGAATAGGTGGGCTTTGTATCATTTATTTTCATCCTCTTCATTTTAAGTTTAATCAACCACATCTACTTTCATGGTTATGGGTAGGTGTTAGTTTCCTTTTTTGCTTTCTGGTTAAAAGAACACCTTGTGTTTTCATTCATTACATATCTCAAGAGGGAGCTGTACCTCTAAAATTTAGAGGAAAGTTGTCAATCCAATGACAACTTCTCCAACTGTTAGTGTTGTTTGTTCTTCTTTCTAAGCATCTTGAATCATTTTCTACATTTATTTCCGAAGGACAAATCTGTTCACTAACAAGTCTTTAATTGGTTTAAGGAGTTTAAGGCCTTGGTAGAAAATTAGACTAGCAAAAGGATTAAGTGTTTGAGAACTAATAATGGTGGTGAGTTTTTTTCCATAGAGTTTGACAAGTTCTGTAAAGAGCAAAGGATTAAGAGATATAAGACTACTCCCTACACTCCACAACAAAATGGAGTTGCAGAGAGGATGAACAAAACCTTGATGGAGAGGGCTAGGAGTATGTTGAGTGGTTCTAGGCTTGAACATAAATTTTGGGTTGAAGTAGTAGCCGCTACATGTTATTTGATCAATAGATCTCATACACCAATGCTTGTTGGTAAGAGACCCATGGAGGCGTGGTCTAGTATAAAGCCTTCGATGAGACATCTCAAATTATTTGGTTGCAAAGCTTATGCTCATGTTCCAATTGAGAAGAGGTATAAGTTGGAGAACAAGGCTATTAAGTGTATCTTTACTGTCTATAGTGTTGGTGTGAAAGGGTTCAAGCTTTGGGGTCTAGAAGCACAAAAGGATAGAAAAAGTGTGATCTTCAAAGAGATGAAACCTTCCTTTGTTGAGTTGTAATTAGAGAGAGATGAGAAACAGAAAAAGGAGGTAGTTCAGATTCCACCTACTCTGAAGAAAGAAGAACCAAGTACTCGTATTGGACTTGATGATAAGGAGAACTCAAGTAGCTCTGAAAGTTCTAAAGAAGAACGATTACCTCAACCTCAACCTTTGAGGAGGTCTACATGAGTTAGGTGACAACTAGAAATATTTGGTTATTCATTGTTGGATTCTAGTTGCATCTTTACATTGATTACTAATATTGATGAGCCTAGGATGGCTAGAGAGGAAATGGGTATTAGTGATTCAGATTCTTGGATGCAAGCCATGGACGAGGAGATGGCTTCATTAAATAAGAAAAAGACTTGGGATTTGGTACCTTTTCTTGCTGGAGGTAAACCTACTAGTTGTAAATGGGTTTTCAAGAAAAAGTGTGGTCTTGATAGCAGTGTTGATAAGTTTAAAGCATGGTTGGTCGCTAAGGGGTTTTCTCAAGTGGAGGGAATCGATTATGGGGAGATGTTCTCTCCTATAGTGAAGTTGACATCTATTCCACTTCTATTGCCACTTGCAGCTGCATATGACTTAGAAGTGGAATAGATGGATGTGAAGACAATGTTCCTTCATGGTGATTTGGAGGAAGATATTTAAATGTCACAGCCAGAGCATTTCATTGAAAAAGGTAAATAAAATTTGGTTTTCAAACTAAAGAAGTCTCTTTAGGGTTTGCAACAATCTCCTAGAATGTGGTATCAAAATTTTGATATGTATGTGTTGTCATTAGGATTTTAGAGATCTAAATATGACCATTGCGTATATTTTAAAATTGATAATGGTCACATTCTCACTATTTTCCTATACATAGATGATATGTTGTTTATTGGTAATGGTAAAAGTATGATTTCAATTTTGAAGTTTAAGTTGGTAGCATAGTTTGAGATGAAAGACCTAGGTGTAGCTAGGTACATTCTAGGAATGGAAATCATGAGAGACAGAGCTAATAGAAAAATTTGTCTAAGCCAAAGCAAGTATGTGAACTTTTTGTTGGAGAAATTCAACATGGTATATTACAAAAAATTAGTTTTTCTTGTGATGCAAGGGATGAAGCTTTCTGTGAATTATTGTTCACAGTCTCCTACTGAGATGGAGGACATGACCAAAGTACCATATTTAGGTGTAGTTGGTAGTCTAATGTATGTGATGGTGTGTATGAGGCCAGCCATTACCCAAGTAGTGGGAATCCTTAGCCTTTTTATGGATAATCCTGGATGGGTGCATTGGGATGCTATTAAGAGAGTGTTTAGATATTTATGAGGTACTTCCAAGTATGCCTTGTGTTTTTATGGTTATCCTATTGGACCTCAACATTTTGAGAGCATTTGAGGATATGTGGATTTAGATTGGGTAGGTGACATTGATAGCAAAAGATCCACTAGTGGTTATGTGTTGATGATGTTTGGTGGTACTATTAGCTAGATGAGTAAGTGGTAGGCTGTAGTTGCATTGTCCATGATAGAGGTAGAGTATATGGCAGCCACTCATACCTATAAGGAAGCCATTTTTCTTAAGAGATTGTGTTCTAATATTTGTTTAGATGTAGGACAAATTATTATTTGTTGTGATAGTCAAAGTGCAATTTGTTTAGCAAAGAATCCTACCTTCCATGCCAGAACAAAGCACATTGATGTTCAGTATCATTTTGTTTGTGATACGGTAGAAGATGGAAAAGTGAACTTGGAGAAGGTTGGCACTTTGGTGAATATTGCAGATGCACTGACAAAACTAGTGAGCACAAAGAAATTTAGATGGAGTTTTGATTAATGGGCCTTGCAACCCTGAGCAGATGATTCTGTATGACTCTTGGTAGGTCTTCGACAAGTGGGAGAATGTTGGGATTAAGGTGTCTAAACCTTAGAGTCTTAACACTGATTTAATTAATGTAATTAATGTACTTATTTGTACTCTTTAAATGCCTATGGTGTCATGTCACAAATTGGGACCCACTGGCTCGGTGGCATCCCCATTAGAGGTGATTGGATGACACCTCATCATCCCAAGTGGACATAGGCATCCCACTTTGGAATCTATAACATATGAAAAATTCTCTAACACATCATAAGGCATCTTTGAATGCATGGGTGAAAGTTGGTGCCCAAGTTGGGTTATGATAGGATGTAAGAGAATCGACTATTTTTAGTTAGTTATGACAAAATCTCTTACAACTGTAAGTGTTGTCAGCTATGACAGATTCTATGGAAGATGTAAGATGTGTAAGGAATCTATCATAGCCTTTTTTTAGCATATTCTAGGTGCCCAAGCTTGGAAGAAGAATATTTGCATGTATGAAAATTGTAAGGGGTGTAAGGGAATATGTCACATGTTTCCAAATGCATGTATAGGATGTTTGAAATTTTTCTATGTAGTTTTGGACACACCTAACCTTCTAGATGCTTCTTGAAGCTTGTATCACTCTATTTATTGAGTGCCTTCAGTTGTAGAATTTATAGTTTGTTTGTAGGTAGCGAAGTACTGCCGATATCACTTCAGAATAGGTGTTTGGTTGAACCACTTGTAGAAGAAGGATATGTACTTGGTGATGTATTGTAACTCCTATTTCAAGTAATACAATAGTACTATGCTTTTGGAGGGTTGGTTTTTTTACCCAAAAGGGTTTTCCCCACGTATATCTGTTGTTATTGCATTTGTGTACTTGCTATCCTATTTCCATTATTTTCTATGTGTATCTCATATTGTAACAACACAAGGTGTTAAAAATAAATTTTTGCAACTCTCTACTAATTAGATTAGTGTAGAAAGCTATTTTCGCTCACCCGACAGTGATCCCACAATACTGGTTTACAATTTCTGGGAGATCCTAATTCTTATTGAAATCACGTATTTTTAGAAAATATAATGATTTAAGCCTTGAAAAGTTCCATTTAAAGGATTTAAATTGAAGATGGTTTGATCAAACCACATTATATTTGTGGACAATGATTTTGGATTAGCCAATTGCTTTAAGCTCCTAATATTTTTCACCTAAAAGGAGAAAGAATAGGGTCCAAAATGCAAATTTCTACACTCAAGATTAATGTAAATGGAATGTAATGTGTCCAATTATTATGTATTAATGCACTGATCTGAAAAGAAAAATATTTAATGACCATAAACCTAAGAAATGTAAAGTGCTGAAAAACACACTATGATATGCAAAAACACCTAAAAATGCAAGTAAATGATGAAATAACTGAACAAAACTAGAGAGATGCACTTGGAATTTTAAATATGATGTGGAGATATTCTTGAATCATAAAAAAATGACTAAAAATGTTGACTGAGACACTTAAGCCAAGCTGGGTGACTCAGTCCCAGTTTTAAGGAAAACTTGTCGGAACAAGAATCTACCAAAAGGGTATCCAAAAATGCAGAAACCATTTTTTAGGCCTGGTAGTGGGACTAATTCACCATTGGTGGTGACTTAGTCCACCTGTAGATTTTGGGAATTTTGGGACATGATCTTGTAGCTTCAGTTTTGCACTTGCTTTTCTGATATGTGTCTAATCTTGATTCTAAATAAAAGGAGATAAAAAGAGCCTCCAAGCTTGAATTAGGGTTATGTTGAATTGAGTGGATTTGATGACTTTTTGACCACTTTTCAACACCTATTCCATTGAAAAATCTGCCTACAAAGTCTATAAATACACATGCAAAGAGGGAAAAATGGTTAAGGGTTAGAGTATAGGGGTTTGCCTTGGTCAAATCCCATTTTGGTAATCAAACCCTATGAAATGAAAAGATAATGATAATAAACAACATGCAAAGTCATAAAATTACCAAACCCTTGATGTAGAAATTTGAAGATACATAATGAAGTGCTCCAATGGATGACTTGATTATGCTTAGATTGCTTGAATACTTGAGAATGATTAAGTTAATTGCTTGAGTAAATGCTTGAATGAATGGGGGTTAAAATGAGAGGAAAAACCCTTATTTATACATGATCTTACTAAATTTATCGAAAATAAAACATCATAGGCCAACCTCAAGGGTTGGAGAATGAAATCCTGCCAAAAAATTGAAATAATTTTAAGTTTTGTGCCAAAAAGGACTAAGTCACCCCTATTGGCGACTTAGTCCCATTTAAGTAAAATAAGTGGGCATTGGGAATTAAAGGGCATTAAATGTTGTCCAATAGGAGTATCCTCAAAAATATATTTAAGGAGGGCCAAAAAGTGTATTAAGGGGTCATTTAAACTTGAGAAAGGGTTGAATTAGTGATGACAAGTCTAGAAAAGCATGAAAGTGGGTTACAAAACTTTACAAAACTTTGAAATAAGAATTGGTAAGTGATAAAAAGGAGTTATTTGGGTGAATTATGATGAAAGGGTATGAGAAAAGTGTTAAAGTGAGTTACAACACTTCACAACACTGTTTATAAGACAACCTAGAAGTCTTAATGATTCACAAGGGTCCAAGACCTAATGTGAACATGTTGGCCACATTGCAACATTAAATCTAGGAAAAATCAAATCAAGATCCACTAGGAGGGCTTGAACATGAGAAAAAATAAAAGGGTTACTTTTTCTATATGCAATCAGCCCCCACTTTAGTGAGAGGATGAACTTGCTTCAAACTTGCACTAAAGTAGTTGATCATGCAACCAAGAGGGGTCCGAATGCACTAATTCTTGATAGGATAACAATAATTAAGAGGGATGATCAATCCCATAGGATCACAATCCCATGGAAAATCAAACATGAATGCAAAGGAACGCACATTATGATGAGAAAGGATGAAAGAAAGCTTCGATCATATTTCCAGCTCATTGTGGATTAGATCTAGGCTGTTTGTTTGGAGAAAGAAATTTGTACTCACTTTAGGGAAACAAAACTTATGGATGTTCATTGGGTGAGAAGGCCCAAGTATACTCACTCTGGGGCCACAAAAATTTTGGTTGTCCATGGGGTGAGAAATCCACAACATACTCACTCTAAGGCCATGGAACTTCTGGTTCTCTACGGGGTGAGAAATCCCAAAAGGTGGCTATGGGGAAAGTCGTGCCTCAGAATGGGCTTCCCGCTCAACCATATCAAAGTTATACCTCATGATAAATTTAATAAGGCACCAAAAAGAACAATGTCATTTCGTGCTTCATGAGACAAGCAAAGCTTCATATGCTTAGAACTCATGAACAAATGCAATGGTACCACAGGCATGCGAGATGTGTTATGCAAGGTGGCCATGTAAATGAAAAAATGCAACATGCAAAAGATGTTCAAATGAGTCTTGTTAGGATCATGCAAGGTCTATAACTTAGGGAACATTGTGCCTAATGTCTCCAAGAGAGGACTAATCAAAGAATAGAATATTCACAACTTAGGGGATGTAGTGTGTCATATCAGGCCACCAAGAGGAATGTAATATGCTAAGATAGATCACACTTATGAAGGACATCATACCCAATGCCATCCATAAAGTGATGAATACATTGTATAAAGTAAAAAGGTTGCACTAAGAACCAAAAATGAAAATGAATAATGCCAATGTATGCCCCCACTTTAAAGGAATTACTACACACAGTTCTATGAGCAATTACCTTAAAGTAGCAAATGAAAAATGTAAAAAGAAACAAGACATGAGAGCCAAGTTGGAAAGCCCCTATTCCAAGTCATATGTTTCCAAGTAAGGTTGCATCATGTGAAGGAAAAGAAACAAAAGAAAGAGGGATTTACCCCAAAAAGAAACACACCAAACACATAAGGGATCTATGGATTTGGGCCAATATGTTCTTTGCTGCAATGTTTTGATTAAAGAGCTTGAAACTGTCATCATTACCAAAATACATAGAACTAGAAGAATGACAAAAAGAGAGTGAAAATAAAACAAAAATAAGATCCATTTTGGGTCAACATGGAAGAGACATTTCTGGCTTAACGCTTTGCATCATCTCCAAAAGGAAAAAAACAAGCGAAAAGAAAATGAAAAGGCGGAAGAAAAGGAAAAGCTTTTGGGTCAGCATGAAGGAGACATTTCAGTCTCAATGCCCTGGTCAACCCCAAAAGGAAAACATAAAAACAAAAGTGAAAAAAGAAAATAAAAATAAATTTTGGGTCAACATGGAAGAGACATTTCTGGCTCAATGCTTTGCATCATCCCCAAAAGGAAAAACACAAATCAAAAGAAAAAAAGAAAATGTAAATGTACGACATATAGAAGAATAGATGTACAAATAGAGGAATGTGAAAAAGAGAGGGAGAACATCAAATGTCATATCATAGGGGAACATGATACACACACATAGAAAAGAAGAAGAAGAAAATTAAAAAATTAAAAAAGAAAAAGGCTAGTGAGGAGAATGCAAATCAACCATCTAACAGGTCATCTGCCTCCCAATCATGTTCAGTGTATTGCGAGGGTGGTTGACTATCCAAAGGGAGAATTGAAAGTGCCGAACTAGGGGAAGTACCAGGTTCTTCACTTGGTGTAGGAGATTTATCATTTAAGCTCATGGAAGAGGAAAATAAAGAATTTAGATCATTATGCATCTCTTCATATATTTTAGAGATATCCTCCTCATCATCATCATACATATTAATCACGATGGGGGGACAGATGGTAATTTCCAATGGGGGGTGTATCAGGAGTTGGGGCTGTTGTATTTGACCATTTTGTTGTGATGGTTGTAATATACTATCTTGTGGTAGGTGAGGAGGAGGGTGATTAGGTATAGCTTATGTCAAAGGAAAAGGTTGATTTTATTTGTTGTTTTCGGTTTACAATTGATGATCAAGGAGATGACGTCGATGCCTACATTCCCTAGCACTATGGTTTCTTTTGATTCTATTTTGAAACTATGTGGGTAAGAATGTGTTGATCCAACATAGGCTCCTTTTCTTCCCGAGGGGGAGGAAAAAGAGGAACCGAAGGAGATGGATCAATCACTTTCTCTTTTTCTTTATAAACTTGTTTAATGTGAGGAGGCATGATGAGGTTGGTTTCATTATCTCATGGTCATTTGGAGGAAGAAGGGGAAGTGATTAGTGGTGGTTGAACTAAGTTTTTTATTTCAGGTTCAGGTTGAAGCATTGTCTTGTTAAGGATGGGGGTGTTGGAAGTGGATGGGGATTGATTGATTAGGGACAATTCAGAAATTTTCTTTGCTTTAAAATTGCGATAAGCAATGAAAAAGAAATATTTTCAAGGTGTTATGGGCTCCATGGGCTCTAGCCAAAAGGCTTCTAAGGTGAAATTTCCTTTAGAAGAGAAGGATTAAAGCCACTATGGTGGATAGTGAATATGTCATTGCTATGCAGAAACTTTAAAAATTTGTGTATGACTAAAGGAACAACTTTCATTGAGCAAAGCCATGGATAGCCTAGCCACAGATGAAAGTAATCCAATTTTGGAATGATAGAGAATGTAACATCTAATTTCTTAGGTCCTATTTGTAAGGGAAGAACGATAGATCCAATCGTAGGGCACACAAAACCATTATGTGTTCTGATGCATGCTCTTGGTTTGTCATAGTTATCTTGATAAAGATCATGTAAGACCAAAAATTCCTCAGTGATCACATTCTTGCCACAGGCAGGATCTATGAGTATCCCATTAGTGTGCTTATCATAAATATGTCTGGCTATGTAGAGAGGGCCATCAGGAAGATTTGGAAGAATATCTTTAGAAGAGAAAGTAATATCAAGATTCTTCTTAGTTTGGCCCTTAGGAGGGATGACATCTATCGCTCCTACCATTTCATCCATAGGATTAATAGAGGGTGTATGTGAAGTAGGATCAGGATGTTTAGTCTCTTTATGAACAATCATCACATCATTTTTTTGAGTTTCATTGGATTTGACGAATGACATGTTATGTTTAGGCATGGGATTGGTAAAAATTTGAAAATTTTGATTGGGTGGAGCAACATACATATTCCCTTTTACATTAACATTCAAAATGGATAGAAAACAAAAATCAATGAGGTCTTGCACTATGTGTTTAATATGCTTACATTGTTCTATGCCATGTCCATTTTGTCTATGATAATGGAAATAAGCATTAGGTTGGAAGGTTGGAGGCAATGATTTAGTTATTTCTAATGGTTTAACAAGAGGTAAATAAATAATTTGTTGTTGTATAAGTTGGGTCATGGTGTTATGAAGAGTGTCTGGTAATGGTGTAAACTATCATTTTGGATCTCCATAACTATAAGGCATCACGACTTTAATAGCTGCTACTTGGTTGTTGATGGGTTGAGGTGATTTTTGAGGAGGGGGGTTGAATTGTAAAAACCCTTTGTTTGGTTTTCAAAATGGTTGCGAATTTTTTGAAGTGTTAGATTCAAATTTATCAATTCGGTTGGTAGTGGACTTTGCATCACGACTACTAACCGAATTGTGATAATCACAATGGGCTATGCATAAGTGTAGGAAAGAAGAAAATTTCATCATGGTCAATTTATCCTGAATGTGAGTTTTCAAGTTTTTCGATAAACATATTTTGGAGATGTGAATCAGGAACCTTGACATCTACTTGAGCATATGATGATTGATAGCATGAAATGAAATCAGTTAATTTTTCATCCACATTTTGTTTACATCTCATTAAATCAAGCATTGTCTTTTTGGGAGTCATATGGACTTGGAAATGACTTTTAAAGGCATCAACAAGTTCATTAAATGATCAAATTGAATGATTGGGTAAAGAGGAAAAACACTCAAAAGCAGTATCCTTTAAAGTCCTAGGAAGCAGTTTAGCTAATAGTTTATCATCAAGGACAAAATCATTGCATAAGGCTATATAGGCATTGACATGATTAGTAGGGTCTCCTTTACCTCTGTAGTTCTCAAACCTAGGCATCTCAATTCCTTGTGGCATTGGTGTTCTTAATATTTCCAAAGAAAATGGGCTACTACAGACATAGTAGGTGGGTGGTGTGCTTTGGTTTTGGTTTATGGTAGATAGTTGTTGTTGCATGGAAGAAACAGTGTGGAAGAGTTGTGTAATGAGAGGGTTAGTGTAAGTGGTATGAGGTGGAAGGGAGAATGGTGATGGATTGTATGTAATGTTGGGATAAGTGAAGGGGACATTAATAGGGGTGAAGGTGGTGGAGGATGGAACATTTGATTCCACAAAAGAACTAGGAATGCTAGTTGGAATAGTGAAAGGAGTCACATGACTAACTTGTTGCATGGTTGTTGTAACTTGAGGAGTGGTATAGGTAGGTATGGATGCTACAGTTGAAGGAGGAGGAATGTGAGATCCCCCTTGGCTAACAATAGTGTTGGCTAGGTGAGATGTTCTAGAGGTGGAAGAAGCATGTTTTTGGTATATCTCAACAATTTTCTTCATTAAATCTAAGCCTTCATCACTTTCAAGCAATTTATTGATGTTGTCTATAGTAGGAATTGCAGTGGTTGAAATGTTTTCAAGACACAAGTTTTGTTGTAAATATGCTAAATACTCATGAATTTTAATGAATTTTTCTTGCAAAATGTGAGCATTTGATGTGTCAACATGCATTGTATGTGAAGGTAAAGGTGTACTAGTGGTAGTATCTAAGGCTAATGCATAATTGTCCATACTAAGAGTAGGAGCTCAAGACAACCCAAGGTCCACAACGAGTGTTTTATCGTGGGATGCCATGAGTCAGGAACTTCTTATCACTAAAGTATTATCAATAGGGCACCAAAAACTCATACAAATACCACAAGAGGTGGAGTGGATGCAAATACAATGCAATCTAGGAATAATAAAATGCAAATAATAGAATTTCTGTAAACTGAAAGAGGGATGTGAATTAGTCCTAGTGATGATTTTTTAAAGATTTTCTAGAAATTTTGAATGCAATTTGATGTCTTTTGGATGCACAAATGCAACTACAGTATGAAATGTAGAATTTTTGTTGTTTTCATTACAAAAATGATGCAAAAATGCAAGCTATTTGAGCTTTTCACTAATGCAATTTTGAAAACCCTAGGATGCAATTTAATCAATGCAATATCTAATGCAATGTAAATGAAACCTAGGATGCACTTGAAAGCAGAAGAAAAGATGTTCAAAAGTCAGGTTCACCAAAATGTGGATAATGATTTTGGATTACCCAACTACTTTAAGCTCCTTCTAGGGTTTTTCACTTGAAAGGAGAAAGAATGAGGTCCAAAATGAAAATGTCTACACTCAAGATTAATGTAAATGGAATGCCATGTATCTAATATGATGTATTAATGCACTGATCTAAAAATAAAATGATTTAATGATGCTAAACCTAAGAAATGTAAAGTGTTGGAAACACACTATAATATGCAAAAACACCTAAAAATGTAAGTAAATAATGAGATAATTGAACAAAATTGGAGAGATGCACCTGGAATTTGAAATATGATGTGGAAATATTCTGGAATCCTAAAAAAATAACTGAAAATGTTGACTAGGATACTTACACCAAGTTGGGTGACTTAGTCCCAGTTTCATGGAAAAATTCCGGAATAGGAATCTGCCAAATGGGTATCCATAAATGTAGAAACCACTTTCCAGGCCTGGTAGTGGGACTAATTCACCACTGGTGGTGACTTAGTCCACCTACAAATTTTGAGAATTTTAGGATAGGATCTTGTAGCTTCAGGTCTGCACTTGCTTTTTTGACAAGTGTCCGATCCTGATTCTACAGAAAATGGGATAAAAAGAGTCTCCAAGCTTGAATTAGGGTTATGTTGAATTTTATAGTTTTGATGAATTTTTGACCACTTTTCAACACCTATTCCTTTGAAAAATCTACCTACAAAGTCTGCAAACACACATGCAAAGAGGGAAAAATGGCTAAGGGTTAGAGTATAGGTGTTTGCCTTGGTCAAACCCCACTTTGGTAATCAAACCCTATGAAATGAAAATAGAATGATAAATAAACAACATGTAATGTCATAAAATTACCAAACCCTTGATGTAGAAACCTGAAGATATGTAATGAAGTGCTCCAATGGATGACTTGATTATGCTTAGATTGCTTGAATACTTGAGAATGATTAAGTTAATTGCTTGAGTGAATGCTTGAATGAATGGGGGTTAAAATGAGAGGAAAACCTTATTTATACATGATCTTACTAAATTTCTTGAAAATAACACATCACAGGCTGACCTCAAGGGTTAGGGAATGAAATCTTGCCAAAAAATTGAAATAATTTTGACTTTTGTGTCAAAAAGGACTGTCACCTCTATTGGCAACTTAGTCCCACTTAGGAAAATTAAGTGGGTGTCGGGAATTAAAGGGCATTAAATGTTGTCCAATGGGAGTATCCTCAAAAACATACTTAAGGAAGGCTGAAAAGTGTATTAAGGGGTCATTTAAACATGAGAAAGTGTTGAATTAGTGATAACAAGTCTAGAAAAGCATGAAAGTGGGTTACAACACTTTGAAATAATACTTGATAAGTGATAAAAATAAGTTATTTGGGTGAATTATGATGAAAGGGTCCTAGAAAAGTATGAAAGTGAGTTACAACACTTCACAACACTTTTTACAAGACAACCTAGAAGTCTTAATGATTCACAAGGGTCCAAGACCTAATCTAAATGTGTTGGCCACATTACAATATTAAATCTAGGAAATATCAAGCCAAAAGCCACTAGGAGGGCTTGGAAATTAGAAAAAGTAAAAGGGTTACTTTTTCTGTGTCCACAAGATCAAACCCCCTTGGATAGAATCCCACTAGTTTTAGACCATACCTATAATAGAGTCTCCTTTACACCTATCAAAATGATGATAAAAAACCACTTTTGATTTACGTTTTGGGGGATCAAATGAATTCATTTAAAATTTATTTTTTGTAAGTATGTAGTCCTTATTATAAGCTTCCCAAAAAGTATAATTTTAAATAAATTTAATTTAATTATTATATGTTTTTTAATTTCTTGTGAATGTAGGTTTTCACTGAAAATGAAGCTATCTATTATGCACATGTGGAAAAATAGCAGATTATCATTTTTTTTTGAAAAATATCAGTGCACTAGTTATTAAAGTCCTAGATCCAACAAAAAAAATTGAATTTTGATACATACAAAATTTTTTATGTTGTATATAGTCTGCCTATGTCTGAATTGTAATTGGTTTGACTTCAAATTTTGATTAAGGCAAAAAAAATCAATAAAACACTATGAAACCAAATGAAAGCACTAGATATTGTAGTTACAAGTCTAAATTCGATAAAATTAGAATTTTATCCTTCATGGAAAAAAATTATGTTGTATACGGTGAGCATCACTCCTTAAAAATGGTGTTTACTAAAAAAACTAGTTTTCTAAGGAGATAGAAAAAGAAGTGCAATTTGATTCCAATTTTTTTGAAAAAATATATTTAGAATCTACAAAAAAAATGTCAAAAATCACTAATTTGCATCATCTTCAAATTGCTCACAGTTTAGCTGCTATAGGTGCTCAAAAGTGAAGATTTAGTTAGAAAAAATCAGTTTAGTGTCTAGTTTGGACAAAAATTGTAAGCCATTATTGTGGGATCACCCCCGACTTCCTTTCACAAGGCCATATCTTCAAATGTGGAGGAATGTAGAGTATTCTCTTGAGCTTCTTCAATACAACTTCTTGAGCCATTGCCTACATAAAACCTTACATAGTTTCTTTCACCAATGCTTTAGCTCAAGGAACAAAGAATACAACTTTCACACTTGTAATGATGGAAAAAGGTCCACCCTAACTTGGCCTTGATTTAGTGTTGTAATATGTCTAACATATTCACATTAGGTCTTGGGCCCTTGTGAACTAAATGGGCTTATTGATGCCTTATTTAGAGTGTTGTAAAGTGTTGTAACACCTTTCACACTTTTCTAGGGTCTTGTTAAATAATTGGGATTCTTTATGCATTCATTGGCCTTATTTTGCATACAAAAGCCTCATTTAATGCATATTTTTTAGGAAAATCCCAACAAAAATTAACATCCAATCATAATTCAGGCGTTTTCAGCTTGTGTGGCCTAGATTTAGTGATATGGGACTCATTCACCACCTTGGGCGAATGAGACCCACCTAGGATTTTTAGGTCCTGAACCTGGTTTCACACCTTCCTAACCACTTTTGTAAATGGTACCATAAATTATGCCTAATGGGACTCATTCACCACCTTGGGCGTATGAGTCCCATGTGGCCCAAAATTAAAATTAATTCAAAATTTTGGTGGGATTTTATCCTCCTAGATTTGATGTTAGCTTGCAGTATTGTAATTTTGAGAATTCTTGCATAATTAAATATAAATACAAGTTTATTTCACTCATTTTACACCTAGAAAGTTGAATGACCATCCTTTTAGAGAATTTGAGTTCACAAGAGCATTCAAGAATTCCCAAGAGCATTCAAGAGTCTTCAAATGCAAATTATCAAGCATTTTGGAGCATCATTCAAGCATCAAGCATCATGTCAAAGATTTCATGCATCATGTTTGTTGAGCTAACAATTGTGATGTAGGGTTTTATGATTCAAGCTAGCATTTCATTCAAGATCTATCACATCCAAGAAAGAGTCAAGATATACATCCATTGGAGCCATCTCATACATGTTTGAAACACTTCATTGCTAGGGTTTGCTGAGTTGTAACATCATATTTTTTTCATTCATCATTCTCTATTCCTATTTTATTCTATTTCAAGTTTTGATTAACAAAAAAAGGTTTGACCAAGGAAAACCCATATCCACTAACAAAACAACAATTTTCCCTCTTTAGTGTGTGATTTGTAGGTTTAGATTCAAGACACATTAAGGAGTAGGTTTGGAGAAAGTTGTCAGAGTGCCCAAAAGTTGTCCAAGTTGTCATTAAGCATTGGAGAACATTGGAGAACACCTACAGGTTGATTTACAAAGATTCAGATATGGAAACTTGAAGAAATAGATTGAGTAGACTGAGAAGATTAGATTTAGATCTTAAAGTTTCAAAAAACCTTAATTGAGCTGATTTGCCACTTCTAGCGAACGAGTCTCAATTTTGGTCAAAATTTAAATTTTTGCAAATTCAAATACCCATTTGCCAGATACCAGTTCCCACATAGAAACTCATATTTTGGAATGATTCACCCAACCTGGTGAATGAGTCCCACTCAACATTAAAGTCAAAATTTCTAGTATTCCAGGCTCCTTCTAGTCATCTGCATATTTACAGGTGTACACATTAGATCAGGTGCAACTTTATGTTGTGTTTCATTTGCATTTTTAGGCTATTTAGTGAAGCATTGCATCATATTAGGGTTTAGTGTTACATCTTACATTACATTTTGCATTCCATTTATCTTTCCAAGTCTTAACTTGGTGGTGAACACCTACATTCAGCCCCTAGGATAGCCCTATTGCAAGATCTCTTTCTCCTTTGCATTGAGATCTCTAGGGTTAT
The DNA here is from genome assembly GCA_007258455.2 of Sequoia sempervirens. Taxonomy (NCBI): domain Eukaryota; kingdom Viridiplantae; phylum Streptophyta; class Pinopsida; order Cupressales; family Cupressaceae; genus Sequoia; species Sequoia sempervirens. Next base: position 213,679,293 of record VDFB02105785.1, on the reverse strand, counting down.
CCTTGAATGAAATTGGCAAGTGGGTGTGCTCTATGTCCTAAACCATACGATAGCATCCTAACCCATTTTCTTCCATTTCATTTTGGTGAACCCGACATGAAAGAGCACACCCACTTTCCAATTTGTGAAAATGAAGTGAAAGAAAATGGGTTAGGATGCTATCGTATGGTTTAGGACATAGAGCACACCCACTTTCCAATTTCATTCAAGGATAACCCTAGAGATCTCAATGCAAAAGGAGAAAGAGATCTTGAAATAGGGCTATCCTAGGGGCCTATTAATAATGAATTAAAGGGTAATTAATGCAAGGGTACTAAAATAGGTCTAGATTTAATGAGAAATTTCCCTATCTTCAAGCAAGGGGATCAACTTCCGTCATTACATCTAGCCCCCACTTTAGTGCCCATATACCTCTACATGCATATGCAAGCTAAAGGAATATGAACAATACACTTTATTTCATAAAAGGATACTCATATAGGCCCATTCACAAGATGGGATAATGAAGCCCCCATTGTAGCTATCTGCAAAACCACAATGTTAGGAACGACATCCTGCAAGACGAATTCATTAGTTGTCCAAAAATCATCTTATCTAACTTCTTTCTAGAAATCACATTCGAGGGTAGATGTATGCCCCTGTTGATTTTACTTGTTTTATAGAGGTGGAATCAAGGTAGAAATATAGCCACACCAAATAAGGTAGGTCACATCATAGGGTATTTCTAAGTACCATACCACAGAATAATAGACATTTGATGAGAATAGGAGCAGAATCATGATTCCAACGAAACAAATGACAAAAAATGAAGGTCTCTAGCTCCCATTATGTTAATATGAATAAAAGGCACTTTTTAACCCTAATATAGTGAAAACCCTAATTTAAACTTATATAAGAGTGAAAAGTGAAGTGAATTCTAACAATTTTGTCATTTACCTTCTTGTAGCTTGAGTTTGGTGAAGACTGATTAAAGATGCCGCACCATCGAGATTATGTTCCAGTGAGACTAAACGCCCTACGAGATTAGGTAGCCCAAAATGAGCATTATGATCAGTTGAGTTAATTTTTATACCTTAGCTTTGTCTGTATTGTTGTGTAGGAAAATGCATACGCTTCCATTTTCACACTTGTTTGGGCCCACCTTGCTTTATTTATCCTTATTTATGTCTTAATTGGTCCTATTTTGCAACCACAAGCCTAATAAATTATATCTTTTTATGTCTAATCCCAAAAAAAATCAAAGGGTAAATGATAATTTAATGATTTTGGCTATGCATCCTTGATTTTTGGACTGGGACTAGATCACCACCTAGGGAATATTTTTCCTCCAAAGCTCTTGGGACCCTGATTTGAAAGGCACCTTAAAAAGGGCCCTTTTTGGAGTCTGTGCCCCGAGTTTGAAGCCTCAGAACTAAGATGCCACCTCGGGTGTCTTAGTCCCCCTCAAGTTATTTTTAGGATTTAATTTCAAATCTTAGCGGGATTTAGCCTCCTTTAATTAATGAATTCATATGTCGGCTCGTTGTGGTGTAATTTTGGGATATTAAGCATGGATAAGTATAAATACAAGGTTCTTTCACTCCTTTTCACCTAAGAATTTTGAGAGAGCATTCCTAATAGCATAATTAGAGTTCACAAGAACATTCAAAACCAATTCATCAAGCATTTGGAGCCATCATCAAGATTCAAGCATCATGTCAAAGATATTCTTGCATCATGTGTGTTTTTGAGCTAACATTTGTGATTTAGGGTTTGGATTCAAGCATTCAATTGAAGATCTACATTCAAGCTAGCCACTTCACACAAGTTTGCAGATTTCATAAGGGTTTGGTGAGTTACAACATAGAACTTTTTTCATTCATCATTTCCCTTCATCATTTCATTTCATTTCATTTCATTCGAAGGTTTAATTACCAACAAGGAGTTTGACCAAGGAAAGCCCCCATTTAATAACAATCAACAAGTTTTTCCTTTCTTGTGTGTTTTTGTTTGCAGATTTAGGTTGATCATTTGAAGTGAAAAGTTGTAAAGTTGCATAGCTGTCATCTTCACGGAAAGTCACCTACAAGCCAGATCTGGAAGTTTCAAGACCTGAGATCTAAGAAGAAGGAAGTGCATACCTTGGACCTTAGGATCACATTTCAAGATTACATAAATTTAGATCGAGACTAAGAAGACAATAAGGGAATCTTAGTCCTCCTAGAGGTATTTTTTCAGATGTTCCTTTAGATTCGGTTCTGACATCTGAAGATTTTGTGTTTTCCCCAAAAGACAACAAGGGGACTAAGAAAATAGTAAGGGCGTCTTAGTCCTCCCTAACATATTTTGATAGCATTTTAGCATTTCCAGAATCCTTATCACACTTCCAGACTTCCCAAGTACATACATCCTAACTTTTTGTTACTTAATTTTGTCATTTGCACTCATCATTTGGCTTACATTACTAGGTTTTGTGAGTTAAATGTTAAGTTATATTTTCCAAGCTTTTGCTTGGTGGTGAACCCTTCAAAGCCTAAGGAACCTTCCTATGTCTCCTTTTTTGAGAATTGAATCACCTTTGTGTCGATAGTCAATCCAATTTGGGATCCTAGTGCATCCTTGAATGTTAGTTGGAGAAAAGTGGTGTTCTATGATCTATATCATAAAGCATCCATTTTCCAATTAATCACTTACACATTTATTTTATGATTTATACACATTTCTAGGTTAATTTAAGGCCTTGGAAGAAAAGTTCACAAAGCACCCCTTTTTTTCACAAAGTGTCCCCTTTTTCCACAAAGTGTCCCTTTTTGTTGCGAAGTGTCCCCTTTTGTTGTGAAGTGTCCCTTTTTGTCACAAAGTGTCCCATTTCTTCACAAAGTGTCCCAAAAGGGGTCTAAAGTGTCTAGGACCCTTAGGATAGTACACTAGAACAACTTTAGTACACTTCTTTGATTGTTGATGTATAGATTTATGATTGTAGAATGCTTATATGACATATTTTTTCTTTTTTGTTAGATTCATCCCAATTCACGAAAATGTCTGGGTGGAAAACAAATCAATCACCTTCAAGACCTAGCTCTGACACTCCCAACAGAGGATATAGATATATTATAGACCACAAGATTGTATTGGGTGTACCTCATGCCCCCATGAGGTACCACGATGCTATGTTGAGGGAACTAGTAGAGCAGTGTAATGTAGACATGTGCACGTTTCATCTTCCCACCGGTGAGATGACCATCATGCTAGGTGACATCCATTGCATACTTTGAGCTCTCATTGAAGGTGAGAAGGTATGCTTTCTAGCGGATCAATCATTTTGGGAGATGAAATACGATATGTAGTATTTCCTTAGAGGTTTAGTTGATGATGGTATGGTGAGCCCATAGATCGATCTAGCTATACTACTATATTTGTGGGCCTTGCTTGTTGCATGCATTATGATGTTCACTGTAGCACTAGTCCTCATCCTTGATGGTTGAGGAGCACACTTAGAGGGAGGAATAGTACATTTGATTTAGGGGATGGAAGAGCATAGGACAATGTATGCTTGGGGTGTAGCATCCTAGTGCACTTATATTATGATCTTGGGTGATTTTCATTTTGTGAGGTTGAAAATATGGTGTACATTGTATGTTGTTGTAGGTGTGGTGCTTGGAGCATATCACTTGCACCAGACCGACATGATTTCCATGTGCATTAGTCCTAGGGTATCCTTAGGCATTCAACTATCCACTGTGACGACTATGGTAGTATGGTGACTTAAATTTTTAGAGAGTTTAATTTGACTAATTGGATGAGGAGGAGATCATATGGAGTGTTGGCTTCTCAAGGGAAAACAACTGAGAGTGGGGGTGGTGAATCAGTTGTCACTGAATCTCAAACTTATTGAACTTATTAACCTTAATTTTAGATCTGATCATAAATCATGAAAGCATAAATGAACAACACATCATAAGCACACATAACACCAATATTTTTACATGGAAACCGTGTTAGGGGAAAAACCATGTTGGAGGTCAATCCACAAGATTATACCATGTTACAAGTATAAGGAAATATGAATGGGGAATGCACATGCATTCATGCACACTGCCTAGAGCTCACTTCTCAAATACAACAAGGCTCACTGCCCAAGGAAAACACACTATCTTATAGAAAGATTCAGATTAAAAATATCTAGATTTGAACTGAGAAAATAGCATCTGCAAATTCCTGGTTACAGTTCTGGTTAAGCACATGAACACTTCTTCACTCTTGTTCACTCTCTGCTCTACCTTTGAATGATCTGAACTTTATTCACTCACATGACTCATACACTTCAAATTCGCACCCACACTCATGCCTTCAAATGATAAAACAATCACTCTTATATATCCACAACAAGAAATTACATCGCTATAAGTCGGCCAAAAAAAGATAATAAAATAATTACAAACAGTTGGTTCAAAAAAAATAAAGATTATTCATGCGAATCAACCAAGGTCAGCCATATCATAGTGAAGACTGAAAAAAACATCTCCAACATGAAAATACTTCAATTAATTTCTCCTCAAAGATCCACAACACACTTCAACACCTTGTCAACCAAGAACATGAAAAATACGAATAGGAAAGAGAAAATCTCGGATCACAGGCACAACGATCAATGTGGACAAGCCACAAAGATAGAGAATGAACTAGAAACATCCAAAAGCATCATGAAACACCAGAGAAGCATCCATAACAACTCAACTTACTGAAATTACAAAATTTTCAATCAAGAACATTAATTGAAGCGACAAAAAAACTGTCAAAATGAAGATCACCATAACTTGATCATCTCTTCATGTGAAACTCTAAAATTCAATGTGGATAAACTAGATATACTAGAAAAGAAACTCTTTACTCTACAACCTTAGAACAAAAATGTACTGAACAAAATGACAGAAAGAACTTCACTTCACCAATGACATCTTGTAGCACTTCTTATTACAATTTTCTCAATATCCTCGACATATACAACTTCTAATGCAACAATGCTAATAGTGTTGACATCAATGACAACGACATATCAACAACACAACCACAACATCCAACAATCTCCCCCTTTGGAATTGATGGAAACACATGATGTGAAAAATACCATCAACACAACTACGCTTACTTCTTCCTTTAAGTTCTAACTTTTCTTTCCTCAACTCTTCTCCCCACAAGGCTCTTCTCCCCATATAATCAACAGTTTATTTTTCACATTACTCTTCTCCCCCTTTGAAATCAATGAAAAAGATCTCTTCTATACAAGCTCTGAACATCTGACTACTCCCCCTAAGTAGCAGCCACCACAACATCAATCCAGATTAAAATATGATCATGAAATGCACTGATTAACGTAATGCAATGCATCCTTAGTTCTGATTAGGAGGGGTAATCAACCCTAACTTCCCTCTAAGATAATCAAAAGTATCCTTAGGAAACAACTTTGTAAATATATCTACAATCTACTCCTTTGTAGGTACATACTCCAATCTGACTTCCATTTCACTTACCTTCTCTCTCAAAAAGTGAAATTTTATAGATATATGCTTGGTATTTGAATGTAGCACCAGATTCTTAGAAATGTTAATAGAACTTGAGTTATCATAGAATATAACAATAGGCTCATCATACACAACTCTGATATCCTTTAGCATCTGTTTCATCCACAGTACTTGAGTACAATTATTATTAGCAATAGTATATTCTGCCTCTATAGTAGATAAAGAAATAGCATTCTACTTCTTACTCAACCATGCAATCAGTTTCTTTCCCAAGAAAAATGATCCACCACTAGTAATTTTCCTGTCATTCACATCTCCTTCCCAATAAGCATTAGTAAAGGCACTCAAAGTAAGATCATCATCTATAGGATACCATAGACCAAAATCAACTATCCCTTTCAAGTATCTAAAAATTCTCTTCACAATAGTCACATGAGATTCTTTAGGATCTGCTTGAAATCTAGCAACAATACATACAACAATCATGATATCAGGCCTAGTTTGAGTGAAATAAAGCAATCCACCAATCATGGATCGATATCTTTTTTGATTTTCCTTCAGAGAATCATTATCAGTTATCAACTTGCATCCAGTCACCATGGGTGTACCAACAAGCTTTGAATCCACCATATCTAATTTCTTCAACAATTCCTTCACATACTTGGACTAAGATATAAAAATCCATTTATCTAACTAAGTAATTTGCAATCCCAAGAAGAATTTCATCTCTCCAATCATTGACATTTCAAATTCATTATGGATCTCATTAGAAAACTTCATGCACAAGGTATCATCTCCTCCAAATATGATATCATCAAAAAAAAATTCCACAATCAAATCTTTATCATCATTCTTGAAGTACAGATTACTATCAATAGTACCTTTGTTAAATCCAAGTTTCACCAAGTACTTATCCAATCTGGCATACCATGCTCTAGGGGCTTGCTTAAGACCATACAATGCTTTCTACAATCGACACACCATATCTTCTTGATCAGTCAACTGGAATCCATCAGGTTGCTCAACATATACCTCTTCCAATTCACCATTTAGAAAAGAATACTTGACATCTATGTGATAAACCTTGTATTTGTGAGCAGCAGAAGCAAGAAACAATCTCACAGCTTCAATTCTAGCAACAGGGTCAAAGGTTTCTTCAAAATAAATACCTTCCATTTGAGAATATCCCTTACAAACTAGTCTTGCTTTGTTTCTAACCACTTCACCTTGTTCATTCAGTTTGTTTCCAAAGACCCATTTAGTTCCAATTAAATTTTTATCCTTAGGTCTGGGAACAAGAATCCATGTATTTAATCAACACACCATATCTTCCTAATTAGTCAACTGGAATCCATTAGGTTACTCAACATATCCCTCTTCCAATTCACCATTTAGAAAAGTAGAATTGACATCCATTTGATAAAACTTGTACTCTTTGTGAGCAAGATAAGCAAGAAAGAATCTCATAGCTTCAATTCTAGCAACAGGGGCAAAGGTTTCTTCAAAATCAATACCTTCCATTTGAGAATATCCCTTACAAACCAGTCTTGCTTTTTTTCTAACCACTTCACCTTGTTCATTCAGTTTCTTTATAAAGACCCATTTAGTTCCAATTACATTTTTATCCTTAGGTCTGGGAACAAGAATCCATGTATCATTCTTCTCAATTTGCACCAGTTCCTCTCTCATTGCTTCAACCCAATGCTCATCTTTGCATGCTTCATTCACATTGTTAGGCCCAGTCCTTGAAATCAAACAATAATCTTCTACAATTTTTCTCCTAGTCTGGACACCTTTGTTCTTATCACCTATGATTTGATTCTCTGAATGATTCAATCTCACATACCTCAGAGTCTTCTTAGAATGTTCTTCAACTTCAGGCTTTTCTAATCTCTCTTCTGTTCTTCCATCAGTTTCTCCTTCTTGATTTTCTTGATTCATCAGAATGATTTGAACTTGACTTGTAGTCTGACCTTGCTTTCCTTTGCCTATATTGTCATTTTGATCATTTGAATCATATCCACAAGTTCTGGATAGTGCAGCTATGTCTTCATCAACCTTAACATTAGCACTTTCAACCATTTTCTTTAGTCTTTTGTTGTAACACCGGTAGGCCTTACTTTTAGTAGAGTAACCAAAAAATATTCCTTCATCACTCCTAGCATCATAATTTCATATATCTTCATCTCTCTTGTTATAACACTTGCTTCCAAATATTTTGTAATATCTAACAGTAGGCTTTTGACTAGTCGATAGTTCAAAAGGAGTCTTACCAATATCGCCTTTGATTTGTACTTGGTTAAGTGTGTATACAACAGTACTCACAGCTTCTCTCCAATAGATATGATGAACATTTCCTTCCAACGTCATGGTTCTAGCCGCATCTAGAACTGTTTTGTTCTTTATTTCCACAACTCCATTCTATTGAGGGGTCTGTGGTGTAGATAACTATCTCTTTATTCCATGCTCTTCACAAAAAGAATTAAACTCACCATAAGTGAATTCTCCACCTCTATCTGATCTCATACACTTAATCTTCAAATCAGTCTCTATCTCAACCATAGCCTTAAATATCTTGAAATTTTCTAGAGTTTCATATTTCTCCCTTAAGGAAGTATCCCACATCATCCTTGAATAATCATCAATAAGCAACATGAAGTATCTGTAACCTTGTAAACTTCTAGTTCTATCAAGACCACATAAACCAGTATGCACAAGTTCCAACAATCCATTTGAATTTTTCTATTTACTTCGAAATGAAATTCTTGTTTGCTTTCCTAATTGACATTCTTTGCATATGGCATTAGTAGGTTTCATCAGCTTAGGAATATCTCTCACAACCTTAGTGGAACTTATCTTGACAATGTTATCAAATTTAACATGACACATTCTTCTATGCCATAACCAACTCTCATCAACTTGAGCAATCAAACAAATTTTACTAGCAACATTCAAATGAAAGATATTACCTTTTTTTTGTGTACCTGATACAATCCCATTTCTAGAGTTTCCCAATATTTTGCACTTACCATCCATGAATTGAAGATTGTATCCCTTATCAACCATTTGACCAACACTCAAAATATTATGCTTCAGACCTTCAACATACAAGACATCATCAATTTTATGCTTACCATCAAGAGAAATGCATCCTCTTCCATGGATCACACCAGTTGTGTTATCACCAAACCTCACAACATGACCATCATACTTCTCTAAATTCACAAACTTACTTTTATCTCCTGTCATATGATGAGAACAACCACTGTCAATTAACCATTCATCTTTCTCCTCAACTCGAGTAGCTAGGGATTTCTCCACATTTGTACAACTAGCAGATTCAGTAGACACAAAATTATTTTCCTTGATAGCAATAAACACAAATTCATCTTCACTTGGATTTCCTCTGTTAGATTCATCATCTGTTACACCTTCATCAACAACATAGTAACACTTCTTTTGGAATTTAGGCTTGTTAAATCTTGGCTTGGAAACTCTCTCAGGACACCTTGATGCAAAATGACCTATCTTATTGTAAGAGAAACATTTAATAGGAAACTTTCCCTTATACTTACCTTGTCCTCTGGATTCTCTTTTCACAATCAATGCTTCAAGTTCTTCAAGCTCTCTTTCTTCTTCATCCAATTGTTTCATTTCATCCTCATACTTGAATTTCTTTCTTGATAAGATTTCACCCGGATCATATCTTTGTCTATCCCTTCCAAAAGTATTAGCCTTAAATGTAGATTCAACCTTAGGAAGGGCATCATCAAATTCACTCAACTCAAAATCAATAAGCTTACCAATTAACATATCTCTCGTAACATTTTTCACAGTTCGGAGTTCTTCAATAGCACTAGCCTTGACTTTGTAAGAATCAGGAAAATATCTAAGCACTTTAGCAACATTCTCTGATTCGTCTATTTGTCCACCGAAACATCTCATACCACACACAAGCCCATTTAATCTTTGCATGAAAGTAGTAACATTTTCATCATCACCCATTTTCAACTTTTCATATTTTCCTTTCAGACTTTGTAGCTTAGAAATCTTCACATTTGCATTACCTTCATACAAGGTCTCCAACTTCTTCCCGATCTCATAATCAGTCTTCAAATCCATCACATTTTTCATCTTTATTATTACTCAAAGCACTCAACAATTCCTCCTTAGCCCTGATATTATATTCAACATCCCTAATCTCAACAGAAGTAGTAGGACCATTATGTGGAATAACATATATATGTTTTGTAATGCTCTAGTAGGGTTCACCAATGCATCTCAGATGGCACTCCATTCAAGCTTTCCACAAAGAGTAATTTGTTCCATGAAATCTAGGAATATCCTTCTTATAATTTTCCATCCCGGATCACCTTAAGTTGTTAAAACTTCTTCCAAGGAACCACAAGCTTTGATACCAATTGTTGGAAACTCAATGGCATACAACTGAGAGGGGGGGTGAATCAGTTGTCACCGAATCTCAAACTTATTCAACTTATTAACCTTAACTTCAGATTTGATCATAAATCATGAAAGAATAAATGAACAACACATTAGAAGCACACATAACACCAATATTTTTATGTGGAAACCTTGTTAGGGGAAAAACCATGGTGGAGGTCAATCCACAAGATTATACCCTGTTAAAATATAAGGAAATATGAATGGGGAATGTACATGCATTCAGGAACACTTCCTAGAGCTCACTGCTCAAATACAACAAGGTTCACTACCCAAGGAAGACACAGTATCTTACAGAAAGATTCAGATTAAAACCATTTGGATTTGAACTAAGAAAATAACATCTGCTAATTCCTTGTTATAGTTTCGGTTAAGCACATGAACACTTCTTCACTCTTCTTCACACTTCTCCACTCTCTACTCTGCTTTCAAATGATTTGAACTTTATTTGCACACAAGAATCATACACTTCACATTCCCACCCACACTCATGCCTTCAAATGATAACAAAATCGCTCTTTTATATCCGCAACAAGAAATTACATCGCTATAAGTCGACCACAAAAAGATAATAAAGAATTACAAATAGTTGGCCTTAAAAAAAAGATTATTCATGCGAATCAACCAAGGTCAGCCATAACATGGTGAAGACTGAAAACAACATCTCCAACATGAAAATACTTCAATTAATTTCTCCTCGAAGATCCACAACACACTTCAAGACCTTGTCAGCCAAGAACATGAAAAACATGAACACACAAGAGAAAATATTGGATCACAAGCACAACGATCAATGTGGGCATTCTAGAAAGATAGAGAATGAACTAGAAACACCCACAAGCATCATGAAACACCAGAGAAGCATCCACCACAACTAAACTTACTGAAATCACAAAATCTTCAATCAGGAACACTAATTGAAGTGACAGAAAAACTGTTAGAATGAAAATCACCATAACTCAATCAACTCTTCATGCGGATCTCTGAAATTCAGAATGGATAAAATAATCATACTAAACAAGAAATACTTTAGTCCACAACCTCATAACAACAACATACTAAACACATTGACAAAAATAACTTCACTTCACCACTGACAACCTATAGCACTTCTTATTACAATTTTATCAATATCCTCGACATATATAGCTTCTAATGCAACAATTCTAATAATGTTAACATCAATGACAACCACATATCAGCAAAAAAATCACAACATCCAACAATGGAGACCTTACCAGCTTATTCCATAGTCGCAGCATGAGACTCGCCAGATGAGGAGATTGCAGATGGACAAATTCTTGATAAGAAAACACGATTACATACTACGACTTTGTACTATGATCACATCATGCGACAGTTTGGATAGAGCCAAATAGTGCCCATGGAATGACCCTTTTTTAGGAGATCAGTACAAAGTGCCTAGAGGCCTGGTGATACTAGACATTTCACTATTGATGATGTTGTCTATTGTGACTCTGATGATGATGATCGTGATATGCCTCTAGTCTCTAATAGTGATGACGTCGACACCACAGATTCCTATGAGGTGTGGTGGGAAATAGCACGACTAGCTCTTATATTCCTGATGGATGAGCTAATAGGTGATGCAATGCCACTCCTAAATTAGGGAGATGAGGAGGAGGAAAGGGTTGAGGAGATACACTTTAGGGATGTAGACATATTCATAGATGTGATAGATGAGGAGTATGGCGAGGCTGAAAATCCTAACTATGATGGGTAGGAGGAGGAGGATGAGGAGGAGGGAGAGGAGGAGGAGGAGGAGTAGCTGATGAGGCAGCGGATGAGGATCTGGTGGGCCACAAGTGGGGAGAGCCATCTCCCATTCATGTTACTAGATCATGATCAACAACTGCAGTATGCAACAACACCTACAGTCATGGATAGGCTAGCACATCCTCCATTACCCCTACACATGACAAGGCTATCTTTACATAGCTAGTCAGAGAGCTAGGTGATGATATTTTATGTACTATCATGCTTTATGCTTATGTTTTTAATTTTATGTCTATATATATCATGATGTGCATTGATTATATTTATGATTTCTATCTTGTAGGAGTTGTAAGAGACCTTCAAGGATAACCCACATTCATTTTCAGTTGCATATAAATGCTTGAAGTTTCCCTTTGACAATGAAATCTTCACTGTCAATCATAGTGGCTTCAATCCCTTTTCCTCCCATGGAAACTTTTCCTTAGATTTATTTTGGACCGAGACTAACCTATAAAACCACGAGAAGACTTCTTTTTCCTATCCTATCAAAAGTTCAAGGAAAATAAAATGGAAGAACTATCCCTTTAAAACATGCCCCAACCTACCATCCTTGACGAAACCATGATCGAACCTAAATAAATTCCAAACAACCAAGACCAACCTAAGACAAAAACTTCACCTACTTCCTGCAAAAGACCAAGAGGCAATGAAAACAACCCTTTCGTGCCTCCTAGAATAAAGCAAGTTTACAAAGTCAAAGAGAAAGTGGTTGAACAACCTCTCGTGGTTCCTTCCATTCCTCCCTTTGGGGAAGAAAAGAGACCTATGGTTGACCAACCCACTCCTAGACAAACACAAATTGAAAATAGAACAAAAATAAATAGAGGTGCTAGAGTACGTAGGTGTAGATGCCATTCCCTTGCTCGTAGGTTGCATGAAGAAGTAAACAAAGAAAATCAAAATACAAACTTGACTGAAGCAATGCATGATGAGTCTTACCCTCCCTGAAACAAAAAGATCCTATAACTGAACCATTCCTTAGACATTATCATTCGACCTCCTATAGTAATTAATTTAGATGATGATGAAGAGATTATAAAAATTGATGAAGAGGTGCATAATTAATTGAATACATTATTTTCCTCTTCTATGAGCTTAAACAACAATTCTATTAAAAAGAGTGTTGAACTTGGTGATGGTGCTAGTTCGGCACTTGCTATTGTCCCTTTGGCTAGTTGTACACCTTCCATATACAATGAACATGATTAGGATGTGGATGACCTGCTTTAGGTTGACTTGCATGTGCCTTACTAGTGTTTTGCATTATTCCTTTTTCATTTTTCTTGTGTGATTGCATGTGCGTATTGTGATCCCCCATGATGTTCTATTTGATATTTTGTGACATTCCTCTATTTGTACCTTCATTATTCTCTATGTCATACATCTTTTAGCTTCTACTTTTCTTAATATTTTTCATTTGTCTTATGTTTTTCTTTTGGGGATGATACAAGGTGTTGAGACATTCATGTCTCTTCCATGTTGACCCAAAAAAATTTACTTTTCTTAATCTTCATTTGTCTTGTGTTTTCCTTTTGGGGATGATGTAAGGTGTTGCGACATTCATGTCTCTTCCATGTTGACCCAAAAGGTTTTTCTTTGTTTTTTCCCTCTTTGTGTCATTCTTCCAGTTCCATGCATATTTGGGGAATGATGACAGTTCCAAGCTCTCTTAAAAATTTTTATAGAAAGAACATACTAACCCCAAATCTATAGATCCCTTACATGTGGATTTGGATTTTCATTTTTGGGGGAAACCCATCTATTTTACTTTCTTTTTGCATGAAGTAGCTTCATTTGGAAACATATGACTTGGCATAGGGCTTTCCAAGTTAGCTCTCATGTCTTCTTTATTGTTAGCATTTTTCATTTTTTACTTTAAAGCAATTGATCACAATATGGTGTTTAGCAATTTCTTTTTAGTGCGGGCATACATTTGCATTATTCTTTTTCATTTTTTCATGGTTCACAGTGCAGTATTTTTACTTTATATAATGTGTCTTTCACTTTGTGGATGACATTAGGTGTGATGTCCTTCAAGAGTGTGATCTATCTTAGCATATTATATTCCTCTTAGTGGCTTGATGCAACACACTGCATCCCCTAATTTGTGAATATTTTATTCTTTGATTCGTCCTCTCTTGGAGACATTAGGCACAATGTTCCCTAAGTAAAGACCTCACATGAACTAAGAAAGACTCCCTTGAACGTTATTTACATGTTGCATTTTGCATTTTTTGTTATATGGCCACCTTGCATAACATAACTTGCATACCTGTAGAGCCATCTTGTTCATTCATGATCTCCAAGCATACGAAGTTTTTCTTGTCTCATGAAGCTCGAAAACCATTTGTTGTGTGGTGCCTTATTAAATTTATTAGGAGGTATAACTTTGGTATGGTTTTGACAGGAAGCCGAATGAGGGCGTGAATTTCCCTTAGTCACTCGTGTGTGTGTGTGAGCGCATATTGGTCATGTGTGTATGTGTCTCACCTTCTTGGATTTCTCACCCAGTGGAAAACCTAGAGTTCCATTGCCTCAGAGTGAGTGTGCATTCTTTTGGACAAACAACCTAGATATGATCCACATCATGTTGGAAAAATAGTCAAAGCTTGATACACCCCCATTCTTTTTAATTTTTCTCCTCTCCATGTCTTTTTCAATGTATGCTTGTGATTGGCTACTGCTCTTTATATTATTTTCATGTGTGTTCTTTTGTGCCCATGTTGGTTTTCCATAGGGCCTTGGTCCTGGGGGCTTGCACAACCCTCTTGATCATAGTTGTCTTATCTTACCAACATTGGTACATTTGAACCCCTCTTGATCATAGCCATCCTATCTTACCAAAATTGGTTCATTTGGTGTACTTTAGTGTGAGATGGAAGCAAGTTCCCCCTCTCACTAAAGTGGGGGCTAGATGTAATGATGGAAAAAGGTCCCCCCTAACTTGGCCTTGATTTAGTGCTGTAATATTTGTAACATATTCACATTAGGTCTCAGTCCCTTGTGAACTAAATGGGCTTATTGATTCCTTATTTGGAGTGTTGTAAAGTGTTGTAACACACTTTCACACTTTTATAGGGTCTTATCAAATGATTTGGATTCTTTATGCTTTAATTGGCCTTATTTTGCATCCACAAGCCTCATTTAATTCATCTTTTCGAGGATAATGCTAACACAAATCAACATCCAATTATAATTTAGGTGTTTTCAGCTTGTGTGGCCTAGATTTAGTGATCTAGGACTCATTCGCCACCTTGGGTGAATGAGTCCCACCTAGGTTTTTGGGTCTCAAACCTGGTTTCACACCTTCCTAAGTACTTTTGAAAATGGTCCGATAAATTATGCCTACTGGGACTCATTTGCCACCTTGGGCGAATGAGTCCCATGTGGCCCAAAATTAAAATTAATTCAAAATTTTGGAGGGATTTTATCTTCCTAGATCTGATGTCAGCTTGTAGTGTTGTAATTTCAGGAATTCTTGCATAATTAAGTATAAATACAAGTTTCTTTCACTCATTTTACACTTAGCAAGTTGAACAAGCATCCTTATAGCAAAGTTGAGTTCACAAGAGCATTCAACAATTCACAAGAGTGTTCAAGATTCTTCAAGAGTAGATTATCAAGCATTTCAGAGCATTATTCAAGCATCAAGCATCATGTAAAAGATTTCATGCATCATGTTTGTTGTGGATCTAATAATTGTGATGTCGGGTTTATGCTTCAAGCTAGCATTTCATTCAAGATCTATCACATGCAAGAAAGATTCAAAATCTACATCCATTGGATCCATCTCATATTTATGTTTGTAGCACTTCATTGCTAGGGTTTGGTGAGTTGTAACATCATATTTAGTTCATTCATCATTCTCCATTGCTATTCTATTATATTTCAAGGTTTTATTAATAAAATAAGGTTTGACCAAGGCAAACCGCTATCCACTAACAAAACAACATTTTCCCCTCTCTTTAGTGTGTGATTTATAGGTTTAGATTGAAGACACATTGAGGAGCAACTTTGTAGAAAGTTGTCAAAGTGCCTAAAAGTTGTGAAAGTTGTCATTAAGCATTGGAGAACATTGGAGAACACCTATAGGTTGATTTATAGAGATTCATATGTAGAAACTTGAAGAAGCAGATTGATTAGACTGAGAAGAGTAGATTTAGATCTTAAAGTTTCAAAAAACCCTAATTGGACTGATTCGCCACTTCTGGCAAATGAGTCCTAGTTTTGGTCAAAATTCAGATACCCATTTGCCAGATTCCTGTTCCCACACAAAAACCTAGATTTTGGACTAATTCGTCCAACCTAGTGGGTGAGTGCCACTCAATATTAAAGTTTGAATTTCTAGTATTCCAGAGCTCCTTCCAGTCATCTTTAGATTTACAGGTGCACACATTCCATCCTACAACTTTTTTATTTTTTTTGTCACTTGAATTTTTAAGCTATTAGTGAAGCATTGCATCATATTAGGGTTTAGTATTACATCTTACATTACATTTTGCATTTCATTTATCTTTCCAAGTCTTAACTTGGTGGTGAACCCTTTATTAGTTTACATTCAACCCCTAGGACAGTCTTATTGCAAAATATATTTCTCTTTTGCATTGAGATCTCTAGGGTTATCCTTCAATGAAATTGGAAAGTGGGTGTGCTCTATGTCCTAAACCATATGATAACATCCTAACCAATTTTCTTCCATTTCAACACTACCATAGACAACATACACTTCCACCTTTCAAATTTCACTTATTCATCAACAATAGATGTGGTACAACTATGTACAACATGGTCGTGACATTCAACACCAAATCCTTCACCTCACAATACTTTTGAACACCACTCTATTTACATCACATACAACCTTCCACAAAAACAACTCTATTGACATCAAATGACAACATATGAAAAAGTTTTAATTATGTTAAGATATATATATAGAAAGGTAATATGCCATCGAATAAATTAAAAAAGGGGAATTAAATATATCTAATTAATCTTTAAAAATAAAAAGAAGAGAATATAACTATATATATATATATAGTTATATATAATTATATATTTTTACATTCATAATTATATATTTAATTATAACTATAATTATATAAGTTATTATTTATATATATTATTATTGAATTTAAAGAATTATTTATAATTATTACTTGAATCTTATCATTACATTTAGTATACATATAATAGATAAAAAAAATGTAATATTACCTATTCATAACTAAAAATGGTGATCCCGAGTATATTTGTAACTGGCGTCCCATCACACTCCTCATTGTTTCCTACAAAATAATTACCAAATCCCTTGCTTTAAAAATCCACCATCTAGGTAAATTACCCTGCTTGAAAACTAGTTTATGAGCTATGCTAGGGTTTTTTGGTTTCTGTGGTCACCCTTGGCCCCTCTTGCATCATACTGCACATTTTGTGTAGGAAACCCCTCTTTTCTTGTGTGTACAACCACATTTATTGTAGTTTTTGTGTTTTAATATGCCTTCAACTGACTGCTGGTGTTAGTGGTTTGACGGTGCTGCTCAATGGCTCCTCCTCTGAACAAACATCCCCAAAAATCTGTTCTGAAAGTCTTTCATGAGGTAAGAATTCTAACTCCCTAACTGATGTGATCTTTCCTTTGCCAGATTTTGATTCTTCTTGCCAATGGCTTGAGCAATACACCCTTGTGGGTTATTTTGTAGGGAGGAATCCCATTGAAAGTGTGCTTAAAGGATGTGTTAGAAAGGCCTAGGTCCCTCATGGGGTCCGCCTTGATATGGTCCAAAATTTAACCAAGGGTTTTTTTTGTTCCGCTTTGCGGATGTCAATCATGTCTAGGCTATCTTAGCCCACGGTCCTTGGTATGTTAGGTCATCCTTGCTAGTTTTCCAGGCATGGACCCGAGATTTTGTTTTCTTAGATGACACCAAGTTGCGGGTCCTAGTCTAGATTGAATTCCTTGGTTTTCCTTTGCCTTGTGTGCCTTTTTTGAATCATATTGCATCCTCACTAGGGAGGGTAATTTGTGTTGAGCCCGATATGTTTTTCTAGGCCTGACCCTAGAAACGGATTTGTGTGGAAATAGACCTCTCTAAGGATTTGAAAGAATCCATTGATATTCAAATTGGAGCTCTTTGGCATACTCAAAAAGTTATTTTAATTTTCCCAACACGTGTTATAGGTGTCAGTCAACATACCACAAGATTAAGGATTTCCCTTTGGTAGTTCCTTGTACACCTTCTCCACTATGAGATACTGAAAAGCCTCGTCAGGAAAAGCCTTCTGCTGCCAAACTTGATGAAAAATGGACCACGGTTACAAACCAGAAAAATGAGTCAACTAGTTCTGGGTTGGCCTCTAAGGCCTCTAAACCATTGAAGTTCATTTCAAACCCTTCAGGGAAGGAGACAAACACTCCTATTTTTAGCTGCTAATGTTTCAATGTAGCCCAGGACAAAGGAAATGCCTCAACCTGTTGCCATTATGATTGCTTAGCCAAGTGTTTCTCCTCCTGTGTCGGGAGCTCAAAGGCGGTCTCATAGTCCATCTCCACTATGTGAAGAGGGTGAATATGTGAAAGAAAAGTGGAGGTTTTCCTCTCCTATTCAGATTGGGTTAGTTTCACCAGATTTTTTGCAGAATTGTTTCTCTTCCCTGAATGAAGAGGAACCAAACTTTGACAATATGGAGGAGTTTCATTCATGAATTTCCTCTCATGGAACGTTCGAGGTCTGACAGACCTCTCCAGAAATTCTTTTGTTAGGGATACTTTGTGAAAATATTCTGGTATTGAAGTGCTTTGTCTCCAAGAGGTTAAATTTTTTATATTTTTGCTTGCTTTGGCTTGCTGTTCTATTTCATTGGCCAGTAAAATGTTTAACACTATGCATGAGGTTGGGCATGGCGAAGTTGTCACCCTTTTTTCCCCACGGTGGCATGCTTGTGTGGTTGACCACATGTTTGATCCTACTCATCAGCTCATTTGGATTCTTCTTAACATTGATAATCATTCCTTTGGGATTATTAATGTTTATGCTTCTAATGATGTTGTGGAGTGATCTTTGCTTTGGCATTGGATTGTTGATTCATTGCCAGTTACTGCCTAGTTATTATTTGGGGATTTCAATATGGTTGAGATGGCGTATGACAAGGATGGCACCCTACCATTTAGATGGGCAACTAGTGAATGGGAGGCATGGTTTTACATGCATAATAAATTGGGACTTTTTAATCCCAATATTGGTTTTAAGCGCCTTGATCGTGCCATGATCTCGGGTCAATCTTTTTTCTCTTTTGATAGATCTTCTCCACTGGTTAAGTTGTTAATGGATGTGAATCTGTCTGACCACTTCCCCATTTATTTTCACATTGAATGGGAGACATGATAGCCTCACACGTGTAAAACTCAATTCTTATTGAACACATCTCTGCTCTGTCACAAGCCTACCCTAGCCCACATTCATAGAGTGTGGAATCTAGAGTGCAGACTAGCTCATTATATAGGCTGGCTTACTTGGTGGAATGATCACACGCACGACTATATTTCTATGTATTTATGGGCGCTAGATGGCTATCTTTCACCGTTGGTCTTATGAGGCTACCACCACTGACCTATGCTCAACTACTGAAGCTTTGGATACCAACCCCTTTTCCCCATCATTGCAAGTTAGGGTGGTGGAATTAAGGCACAAAAAGCAAGTTGCAAACAATTATTCTACCAGAGGTGCGCAGATCAAAGCCCGACTACATTGGCTTAAAAATGGTGATTGTGCCTCCAAAGGGTTTTTTTTTGGTGTTGGATGCCAGAAATTCATCCCTGGGCATTAAAAATATTAAAGATGGCATTTAGGTGCTCTCTAAGCTCCCTGACATTCTCCAAACCTTTGTGCATCATTATGAGCAGGTTTTCACTGCACAAGAACCCACACCTATGTGACAACAAGCCCTTTAGGATTGCCTTGCTATTTTGCAAAATAGGCTTTCCTCAGGCCAGAGAATTTTTTGCAATCAATTATTAACAATTGATGATCTCAAGGAAGCTGTTCATTCCATGGCTGATGAGAAAGCCTCAGGGATCGATGGTTTCCCTTGTGAATTTTACAAGGCCCTTTGGGATTGTGTTGGAAAAGATTTGCATCATGTTTACTTAGAGGATTTTCATGCTAATTCTCTAAGTAACTTAATAAACAAAGACAATATAAAATTCATACCTAAATCTAGGGATCCGGAGGACATTTGCAACTAGAGGCCTATCACGCTTCTTAATGTCTCCTACAAAATTATTGCCAAGGCTTTGGCTCTGAAGATCCACCATCTTTTACCTCAGATTGTGCACCCAAAGAAAATAGGGTTCATCAAATATAGGTTCATTCTGGATAATATTATTTTTGTTTGGGAAGGCATGAAATGGGCCTGACATTCAAACCAGAAAGCCATTTTTGTTAAAATTGATTTTGTTAAAGCCTATCACCGCATTGAATTTCCTTTTATTCTTTTTATGTTGCAAGCTTTGGGTTTTGGGCCTAATTTAATTCAGGTTGTTCATCAATCTTCTTCCTTTGGAATCTTTCATTCCATTCGGCAAGGGTGCTCGCTTTCCCCCTCTCTATATGTTCTTGTGGCTGAAGGATTTGGCTACCTCTTGGCCAATGTGCTTTCCCAACAATGTGTCAGGGGTATTTCGTTGCCTAACTCCTAGGATCAACTGGTTAATGAACATTTTGCTGATGACTCTTTCCTCACTCTCCTGGAGAAAGAAGAGAATAGTAAAGTGGCCTTGGATTTCCTTAATACTTTTTGTCTTGCTTCTAGCTCTACCATTCAATGGCACAAAACTTTGTGCTATAGACAGTCTATTTTTCCCACTCCTCCTTGGTTTCAGTAGTATAATTGGAAGTGGATTGGGCCAGGAGATTTTTTTTGGTTCCTGGAAATTCCCTTTTCTTTTCAGGTGTCTGCAGCTAAGTTATGGCAAGTTGTTCTTTCCAGGGTCAAGCAAAAGCTTGCTTACTAGATTACTAAGCCCCTTTCTCTGGCGGGGAAATTGTAGGTTTGCTCCAAGGTACTTGCAGCTACCCATGCTTATTATTCCTCCTATTGGGCCCCATCAAAATCTGCCTATGTCAAGCTTGAAAAAATACTCTGATATTTTCTTTGGGCCTCTCTTGATTCCCATAAAGGGTTTCATTGTGTTTCTTGGGAATTCTACTGCCTTCCTAGAGACTCTAGAGGACTTGGGTTGTTCTCCACTCAACGGAAAGGGATTGCTTTGTGTTTCAAATGGACAATTCATGCCCTTACTAGTGATGAGGCCTAGAAAATTCTTCTCAGACATTGCATCTAGTCTGGCTTTCCTGCGCATAGACTCACCTGGAAGGGGATTAGGTTTTAGACCCTTCTGGTTGTGGAGGAACCAGTCCAAATTGTGGGGAATTTTGTGGCTAAAAGCATTTGGAGATCCTGGGAGGAAGTTAAGCCCTGGCTTCGCTTGGATGACTTTGGTTTTCGTGATGGGCTTTCACTCAACCAGCAGAATGTTGGTGGTCACCCCTTTTTGCTATTAATGGTCAGCTGTTGGCTAAATCACCTTAGCTTAAGGCACTTAGATTCCACAAAAAGGGTATCCAAACCCTGCAACAAATTTTTCATAGACCCACAATGCGTATTATGTAGTGGGAAGAATTTCATGCCCTGTATAGGCTTCATACCTAGGACGGTGCTACCTTTGATGGTCTGGTGAATGCTATTCCTATAGAGATGCTTCATAAGGTTGGAATTTGTGGAACCAAACCTTGATGGAAGGACTAAAAGTGGTATCTAGACACCCCTTTCCAGAATTACAAGCCTCAACTTGGTTACAAGTGGCTTTCACCACACTTTCCTATGATTCAAAGTTTGAAGCAGAGGTGGATTCTTCAATCTCCCCCTCATGTCTGGCATAAAAGATTTGCTGCCACTTGGTCTGCAAGTGTTGAGCCAAAATTTTCCCACTTCACTAGGTGTATTCTTTTCCAAGGCTTGCCTGTGGGTTCTCGGCTTGTTCACCTGGGGGTCTAGGATCCTCATTTCCCTTTTTGTGGGAAAGCTGACACTTTTAAGCATCTTTTCTAGTTTTGTCCTAGAGCTCAACAGTTTTGGACTTGGATTCATGACTTCTTTCGACTCTTTAGGCTGAAGCATTTCTCCTGGCATATGATTCGGTTGGGAGATTCACCTAGATTTCTTGCTAAGTATACCCAACTTTGGCACAATTTTAGTGTGGAAATCCTTTCCAATATTTGGAAAGATAGAAACGCCTACATATTTTCTCATTCTCAAATGGATATTAGTGTTTCTTTATATGCTAAAGCTACTATTTGTTCTAATGTGTTCTTACAGATTCAGGTGCAAGCTAACAAAGTTGCACTTGAGGTTGCTCACGTGAAAGTGTTGTTGGACAACTGGGGCAATGCCCTATGTACTATTTCTCGGGTGCCCGCTTCGCCCACCTCTTCGTACAGTCGATCACCTTCTCAGGGCCAAAAATAGAGTGGTTCTATGTGTCCCCACTCTCAGCCTCCTCTTAGGAGGGATTCTCACCCTCCTCAGTGGACCCGCTCAACTCTGCCGTGGGTTGGCCCTCTTATAGTGCTTTGGGGAGCGATGGCGGTGGTTCTGGGTGGCCCTCTAATGACACTCCTACTTCTGGCTCAGGTTGGCTAGACTCTAGTAAATTCTTTCCACGTCTAGCACTTGCAATCTCACCCTAGCGTGAGGATAAAGATAAAGAGAAGGAAAAAGATGTTGATGATAGTTGGGGTCGTCCTCTTGACATCATTGACCCCACTGATGTATGGGAGAAGAATTTGGATGATAGAGACCCTCTTGGCTCTGCTGGCACTGCTTTGGCTGCTTAATGGCACTTTTTATATGTTTTGTAATCATGGACTTCTGGGCTCAGCCCATGTGACTGGTTAATTTTTTGGATTTTTTGGGCATTGCCCATGTGACTCTTAGGGTGTGCCTTCTTACCACCCACCTTTTTTTGTGAATATGTAACTTTATCTTTATATTAATATAGATAGCTACCTATTCATAAAAAATCCACCATGTTTTGCCTCAGTTTGTGTGCCCTGATCAAACTAATTTTATTAAATCTAGGTTCATCTTGGAAAACATAATTGTTGTTTGGGAAGGCATGGAGTGGGTGAGATGCTCTAGTCAAAAGGTACTTTTCTCAAAATTGATTTTTCCAAAGCTTATGACCACATTGAATGGCTCTTCATTTTAGCTATGCTTCTGTGCTGGGATTCGACCCAGCTTGCATCACTGTTAATGGATGCTAGTCTCAATCCTTTGGTCTATTTTGCTCCATTCATAGAGGCTTCTCACTTGCCCCCTTGCTCACTCCACTCATCAAGGGCTTGTTGAGGGAATCTCCTTGCTAAATTCACTAACTCAATTGGTTAATGGCCACTTTGCAAATGATTCCTTCCTTACCTTGCTAGAAGAAGAAAATAATGTCAAAGCTACTCTTGGTTGTCTTAAGACCTTTTTCTTGGCCTCTAGTTTTTCCATTTAGAGGCACAAAACCTTGAGTTATAGACAATGCGTTCTTCCCAGGGCTCTATGGATTCAACAATATGGGTAGAAGTAGATTGCTCCTAGTAAAATCTTTCGATTTCTTGGCACCCCTTTCACCTTTCAGGCCTCTTCTACTAATCTTTGGAAAGTAGTTCTCTCTTGGATTGAGAAAAAGTTAACATTCTGGGTTACCAAGCCACTCTCTCTAGTTGGTAAGTTCTAGGTGTGTTCTAAAATCCTAGCAGCAACTAATGTACATATTACTCCTCATGTTGGGCCCCTTCTAAGGCCTCTTATTTGAAGTTGGAAAAATTTCTCAGAGATTTTCTTTGGGCCTCATTTGAGACTCACAAAGGCTTTCACCATGTTTCCTGGGAGTTCTTCTGCCTCCCCAGAGATTCTGGTGGGCATGGAATTCTTTCCACTCAACAACAAGGGATTGCTCTTTGTGTCAAGTGGATTATCCGAGCTCTTATTAGCAATGATTCCTAGAAAATTCTCCAAAAGAATTGTATTGAAGTGGGTTATCCCGCTCATAGACCTTCTTGGAAGGGATGGCTTTGAAACCCTTCTTGTTATGAGGGAGCTAGTTTAGATTATGAATACCTTTTCTTGGAAAAATTATTTGGCGAGCTTGAGAGGCTATCAAGCCCTAGCTCTGCTAGACTGGGACTAGATTTTATGATGGGATCTCATTCAATCAACATAATATTTGGTGGTCTCCTCTTTTTTCCAATTGAAGTTGATCATTCGCCAAACTTCCTTGGCGTAAGGCCCTCAAATTCCATAAGAAGGGTATTCAAACCTTTCAAAATTTATTTCACAGATCCACCATGAGTATTTTGTCTTGGGAAGCTTTTTGTGTCTGGTTTGGCTTATAGAACCATGACTGTGAAACCTTCAATGGCCTAGTGAGTGCCATTCCGACTAATATGCTTCATAAAGTGGGTATCTACTCCACTAAGCCTTGGTGGAAAGACTAGAAATGGTATCCAGACACCCCTTTCAAAAATTACAAGCCTTGACTTGGCTATCAATGGCTTTTCCCTCATTTTCTCATGATTGACAACCTGAACCGGGGGTGGCACTTCCAGTCCTCAGTTTTTGTTTGCACAAAATATTTTCTACTACATGGTTTTCCATTATTGAGCCCAAGCTCACCCACCTTTCCTGGTGTATTATTTCAAGGCTTATCAGTGGGGCCTCAACTTTCTCACTTGGGGGTCCAGGACCCTAATTGTGACGTAGCCACGATAGGAGGGTCCTCAAGGAGAACAATCCAGATTGTGTAGCAAGAGTAACACAATGAAAGAAACATAGAATATGGAGGAAAATGTAGGTGCAAATATTCCCATTAACTAAGATCTCAGTTACATGTGGCTGACAACATCCGGGCTTATAGATTCAGCTCACAGGCCTGATACAACATGCTAAAAAATACAACATTCTAACATGCTCCTATATGCGAGTTGATTATTACAAATCAAATCTATATTATCCTTCTAGATCAAATTGTACTTGATTACCCCATTGTAATGATCAATTACAAGCTTTATATCACATCAACAATTCTGGAAACATCCGTGTTGGCCAAAGATCATCACATCATCCAAGGAAAGAAAATGTAACTTGCACATGAACAGGTCAACCTCAAATTTGAATTACTAGGTGTGTGCAGGATCATCATGGAAAAAATAGGCCCTTAAGTGGTAAAAAAGTCAGAAAAATTAGAGTTAAGCAACTTGACATAAAAATTTGAATAAGTTATCTATATTATTTTAAAAGTATGTAAGAATAGAATCTGTAGAAAATTGAATGTAGTTTATAAACTACTAGGTTTGTTTTTTAAATCTATTTGGTGAAAAATTGAAATTTCAATGCAATAGTACTTAAATTTTAGGGAAAAAATAAAGTAGCTATCTCGACCACCCTAACCACAATAAAATGAAAATATTTTTTATAAGATTTTAGATATAAGTAGAGGACTCATGTCCGATGTGATGAATATTTTTTGTAATTTTTTCCGGTAAATAATTAATTATGATTTTTTTATTACAACTTTTAAAAATATAAAAACTCATATGTCGACCACCTTAACTTGGTCAAAATTCATGAAATTCTTTTTTTATTTTTTTAATCCCATAGTATGTGAAGCATAGAATGTGACGCATGTTTTGGATTCAAAAAATTTGATACCATTTGAAAGCTATAGATGTTTTTCAATCAGTCTATCAATTAGGACTTTAGTCATAATTTGAATAGAAAATGAATAATACTTACTTATTAAATTCAAAGTAAAGCATAATTTATATTGGTGGAAAGATGAGAATCTCCTTTAAAAACCCTTTTCATTTCATCAATTTTGGGTAAAAAAAGTTGTTAGCCACATACCCATCATATTGCCACTTTTTGGCCCATCATGATCCTACACATACCCTATTCCATCAACAGGTGCATAAAATGAAGTGTGAACCTATAATGAAAGTTGAGGACACTCCATAGAATATTTAAGATCACACCGTCGAGATCCAAAAGTCATAGGGACGATCCACAAATGATCAAATTAGTCGTTAGGCTTGGAAACTATTATGGTGTCAGTTCAAAAAAATTGTCATGAAATCCAGAAGTGATAACTTGTGGGAAAAAGACCTAATAACGCTAAAATCTTGGAATAAGGAAAATGAACATGTCCATGATGTACACAAAGATCTAGAGGGTCTGGTGGGAAAATATGATGAGTTTTCCAACATGAACTGAGCAAGAACAAATAAGAAAAAAACTAAAAGAAATTTTTTTTGGTTGATGCAAGATTGCCAAGAACCAAGGATGCTCCTACATCGGACATCTTAGGTTAATAAAAGTGAGTCCCTCACTTTTCTAGGGCTAAATAAAAACCAAGATGGTCTACCTCAGCTTGAGAGATCCAGGAAGAATCCTCCACTGGCCTACCTTTCCACTTCACAAGATATTCTTTGTACTATCTTCCACGAGTCTTCCTCCCATCTCTGACATCCAAAATCTCTTCAATCTCATCTGATTGTTGTTTAGGAAATTGATTCTCCAATTTTTCTTCACTGTCTTCTCTGAATTCTTCCTCATGATACTGATATAAATCTGCAATGTTGAATATAGGTGATATTCCCACACCTTCCGGTAACTCCACTTCGTAGGTATTTCTTGAATAAAATTTCTTCAAGATCTTACAAGGTCCAAACTTCCTCATCTTCAACTTTTTGTATGTGCCAACTAAAAACCTCTCCTTTATCAAATATACAATCACTTCATCTCCTTCTTCAAATTCCTTATGTCTCCTCTTTTCATCTGCTTTATCCTTGTACTTCCGGTTCATGTCTTCCAATTGTTGTTTCACTTGAGTATGCAACTTCTTCGTGTGTTCTGCAAATTCCGCTACTTCTGCGCTCGTTTTTCCTTCTATAATGATGTCTCTTAATTTTGATATACCTCTAGGATGAACTCTAGTAACAATCTCAAAAGGTATCTTTCCTGTACTCTTGTTCACTAAATTATTGTAAAAAAACTCTACTTGTGCAAGGGCTAAATCCTGACTTCCGGTCTTCTCTCCAACCAAACAGCTCAACAAATTCCCTAAACTCTTGTTTACTACCTCCGCCTATCCATCAATCTATGGGTGAAATGTAGAACTGAACTTCAAATCTGTCTTCAGCTTCTTCCAAAGTGTCCTCCAAAAGTAACCAACAAACTTTACATCTCTATCCAAAATAATATTCCTAGGTAATCCATGCAATCTGACCACTTCTCTAAAATCTGCTCCAGATGTCCATCTAAAATCCTTCTTATCTCCTCTCATTGTTTCTGTCATAGGACTCCAAATAGAACTAAAATTCTTAATGAACTTTCTCTAGAAACTAGCCAATCCATGAAATGATATCACCTCTCCAATGTTATCTGGCGTAGGTCACTCAAAAACTTCTCTTACCTTCTTAGGATCCATCTTCAATCCATCTACAAATATCACAAATCCAAGATATACCAATTCCTCCTTAATGAAACTACACTTCTAAATGTTTATCAACAACTGCTTCTCTCTCAACCTCTGCAAAACTTGTCTTATATGCAACAAATGGTCACCTCTACTCTTACTGAAAATCAAGATGTCATCCAAATACACGATCAAAAACTTACCTAAGAATTTCTTCAATACCTCGTTCATCAACCTCATGAAAGTACTCGGTGCATTTGTCAATCCAAAAGACATCACTAACCACTCATACAATCCTTCATTTGTCTTGAATGTTGTTTTCTACTGATCCCCTTCTCTGATTCTGATATGATGATATTCACTCTTCAAATCTATTTTGTAAAGTATCTAGCTCCACTCAAACAATCCATAATGTCATCCAACTGGGGTAAAGGAAATATATAATTCACTGTGATCTTGTTTATGGCTCTAGAATCGATACACATCCTCCATTCTCCATCCTTGTTAGGTGCTAGCACAATAGGTACTACACATGGACTTAAGCTTTCTCTGATCAAACCCTTCCGCAACAATTCTTGCACTTGTCTATTCAACTCTTCATTCTTTGTCAGTGTCATATGGTGTGCTGCTTTATTAGGAAAACTAGCTCCAGGAATTAGATCCATGCAATGACTAATACTCCTCACAGGTGGTAATCCATCAGGTACATTATCTGAAATGATCTCTTCATACTCTGCCAACAATTCCTTTATCTCTTCCAGTTGTTCTTCTACATGCTTCAAATATTTAGTCTTCTTAGCAACTAAGGCATAGCACATGTTCTCATGTATCAACCCATCAAAGAATCTCCTTTCGTCAGCCAAACAAACTCTAGTACTCGTAAAAACCTCAACTGTAGGAACATCTTTCAATGGCAACAAAGTATGCTTCATCCCATTAGCAACAATGGTATATATATTCTTCTTTCCATCATGAATAACCTGTCTATCATACTACCAAGGCCTTCCCAACAAAACATGGCATACATACATAGGCATAATATCACACAAAAATTCATCATGGTAATTTCCTATCTTCAATTTCACCAAACATTTTTCAGTTACCAGTGTTAGAACTGTAAAATTTTGAAATTTTTACAGTCTATTGCATTCAAGAGTTTCCAACATTGAGTCCTCATCATAAGCATAAAATTCCCTGTTTGTATTGTCTTGCTTATTTTATGTCATGTGACCCATTTGAATCCATCTAGTCCTTCATATTTCATTAAAAGACCCATATCGGCAAGACATAGTAAAAGTCTCCCTGATCTGAATTTTCACTAGCATGTATTTGTGGCAGACAATCGACATGACTTTTCTTTTGTTTCGGCGACTAAGAAAACTCATATCGACAAAGGAGGCATTTCAGGGTAAAGTCATAGCGAAGTATTTTTTCTTGCCGATCGACATATAGGAAAAATATATCGGCATAAGCTGGGGCGTCATTGTAATGTCACAACGAGTTCAATTTGTCTTACCGACTAGCATGTAGAAGGGTCATTTCGGCCAAACTGATTGGTATCGTTGAGAAGTCTTGGTGAATACATTGTGTTTCACTGACTAGCACATGATAAAGTATATCGGTAAGACTAAAGTATGTCGGTATAAGGTCTTACCGAAGGCGTTGGGTTTTGCCGATGAGGTGTAGGGGTTTCATCAAAAAGGCTATCGGAGAGAAGCTATGGAGTCTTGCCAATTAGAAACTTATGCCAATGGAGATATGCATCGCCAAGAGAGGAAGTCTTCGGTATGAGCTTCACCGAGGTTTAAAAGATATACTGACAGAATACTTTGGGGTGAGTTTTGCCGAATGGAGTAATCTAGAGGAATGGATTCGGCCAGACATTTGGTGTCGGTATGAGTCTTCCCGAAGGTTCATTGTCTTGCCGAAGGTATTGTTTCATTGGTAGGGTTTATTTCTTTGGTGAGAAAACTTGGTGGTCACGCCGTAATGAAATTTCATCGGTGAAAGGGTGATTTTGTCTTAGCGACTGTAGAATACATTGAAGAGTACATATCGGTAAGACATAAAGACATATATGAGACATCTCCCTGACTTCGAATTGTCACAACGACATGAAAAATAGAAGCGATAGTCATCAAGTTGATTCCAGGTGTCGGTAAGACCACAGAGTGTCTTGGCGAAAGGTTAAGTAAATGTTGGAAAGGGACTTTGCTCCAAATTTGAAAATCTCTCACCGATAGGACGTTTGATGCGACAATGCCAATTTCAAACGAGCCTTCATTTATGCTTCATTAATGGCGCGACGAGATATAACAACGAAGGTTTAATCAATTCTTCAGTACCGAATTAATTGCAAAAGAATTGGCATGCTGAACAGAGAACTGAGACATTTTTTTCAGTCTGAGGAGCTTGAGCAGAATACTGTAAGTAATTGCTTCTTTGTTTTTCACATTTTGATTCTGTAAGCTTGAAAATGGAGTCTTCTAGTTCTGGAAAGGGTAAGAGTAGAAAGCTTGGTGAGAGTAGTTAGTCAAAGGGAAAGAAACAAAAGACTGATACAGAGCATGAAGGAACTGAAAGGAGGTTGAACCAAGACCTTATTGATCAACTACCTAGCTCGGGGCCTAAAGTTAGAAGGTCTGCACAACTTAGGGTAGAAGTTGATAAGCTGGATGATAAATGCAAGTTCATAGGTGATGTCTGGACTGTTGTAAGAGGGTATGAGCTTTTCAATTTCCACTACCATAGGAGAAACCATTTTGAGCCAGTTTGTAATCCATGGAAGTTGAATGTAGGGAAATTGGTGTGCCCTAATGTATTCATAAATGCAGAATTGGTAAAATTGCTTGCTGATCATTATGATCCAAAACATAAAGCTATATGTGATCCTTCTGGAAAACCACAGATACATGTACAAAGCAAATAATGAAAAATTGCTGACAGAAAATGATAGACTCAAAGACTTGGTTGGTGTTTCAATGGGGACAATCAAAATGATCACTCAAGGAGAAAGCTCTCAGGAAAAAGATCTTTGGGTAGGATCAAGTGCTTATTCTCAGGGAAAGCATGATGCAATTGCAGCAATTATCAAGAAAAGGTAGGATCATTTGATATCTTGGATGAATAAATTGTGGGGAAAATACTCTCATACTATTGCTGCATTGAAGGAGCACACAAGTACGGATGGAAAAATCATAGAGAAGTTTCATGAGTTGGCCCAAAGTGATGAGGCTAGCAGTACTACACTTGAAGCTGCAAATCATATTATCAATTGCCATCGAAACTTCTATGATGAATTGCAAGGGGATGAATAGGGGTTGTTAGAAGCTGCTAAGAAGACTATGATCACATTTTCTGATGACAATGGGGAATTGAAAGAAGCCACCAGGTGGAAAAATGAATGTGAGTCAATGCTGAACAAAATCATGAAGACGAATTCTGCAGAAGATACAACATTGGAGGAAGTGAGTGAGCAAAATGAAGAAATGGTCAAGATCGAAATCACAATCCAGAATGCTGTTGGAGATGCAGACACATATGAGCACCGGGATTATTTGGACCACCTCGCTAAGACTCACTTGTGGCTAAATAGAGCCTAATTATTCTCTATCTTTTGTTTTGTAATTTGTATTTCCTATTTCCGAAAGGATGCGTCCTTTCGTATTCTCAATGTATAAATGTTCATTTTGAAAACAATATGCGGGCAGTAGGTAGAATAGGATAGAGAAAAGAAAATATGGTGGAACACCATGTTTCACAGGGCTAAGAATCTGATGTATGTTTTGAAGCCATGGAGATATCAATGAAAATCATCTGATTTGCTGGCGTATTCTGGTGTTAATTGTTGTGTTGTGCCAATTGAAAGAATTATTTAAGTTGTCTCTAAGATTGATATTTCCTGGTTCTCTAAATTAACATAACACATTTATGTTTAGTTTACCAGTACGTATTTTCCATATCTGTGTGACTGGTTGATAGGTTCTTTCAAGGAAGGATTAAACCCTTTTAATTAATCACAGTAATCAGGGAATTTCTTTTAGATTAGTAAGAAGAACTTAATCACAATCTTGCATGTTTATACTAGTTATAAACAAGATATGCCAAACAATTTGAATGTCCTCCGGAAAGAAGTCACTCGTTTAAGATTTCATTTGACTCTGTATACTATATAAGGCACTGGTCTCACCGTTTCCATCATTTAGTTTCATTCATACTTTTTTACATTTGTTGATTGAGCATCTTAGGGTTTAGTCTTCATTTTAGTATACAATATATACCAAATTTGTTTTATTTTTTCCATTTCAATCCGCCATCATGGACAAATCATGGCATGAAGAGAAGATCAATAGTCAAGTCTGCTTCATTTGTTATAGGTACACCTGCCTAGGTCTAGCAGCACCTGGAGAGTAGAAGGTTTAATTGTTTCAATCCTTGTTCTGTTACCCTAAAATGTTTCGAAAGCTTGGCAACCTTTCGTGGTTCAAACCTGCGTTTTTAAGAGCTAACAACCAGTATCTTATGCTCATCCTTAATCCAAGCAATCTAATAGGGCTTTGGGTGTTTCAAACTTTCCAACTTCAATTTAATCACCATCTCTTCAGAAACCAAGTTCTCAGAACTTCCGCTGTCAACAATCACCTTGCAACATTTTCCATTCACCTATCATCTGGTCTGGAACAAATTCTTTCTCTGTAGTGGCTCCTTTTCCAACTCACTTTGACACAACACTCTTCTATTCACCAACATTTCTCCATCTTATGGTTTGTTAGATGATACAGTATGTTCTTCCTCAAAAAAGGATGTCCTTCTGTTGTTCTTTGTCTTCCTGCTTGTCTCTCCATGACTACATTGAAATGCTCTATGTCCTTCTCCACCACATTTAAAACAAGTTCCCCTTAATATTCTTTTCTCCTGTCCTCTATCATCTCTTATGTATCCTTCGTTTCAGTAACCACCATATCCTCCTTTTCTGTAAGAGTTACCATCACCTTTCTAGTATGAATTTTCATTCTTACTAACCTCCTTATCCTTGTTCTGATCTAGAAAAAATCCTCTTTCTCCTCTAGTAAAAGGTCTTCCTCTTTGAAATCTTCCACCACTTCCTCTCTGCCTCTGATCATTTCTTTTATTCAACTTCTCTTCTCCCTTTAGGGCACACTGATATGCTTCCTCCACACTCACCAACTTGATCAAACTAATTTCATCCTATATAGATGACCTCAAATCATTCACATATCTAGCTACTTGCTCAATCTCATCCTCTGAATGTCTAGATCTAATATTCAAATTATAGAATTCATCAGTATACTCTGTCACGCTAGATTCCTTCTGCTTCAAAATTTTCAACTTTTAGAAAAAACTAATATGATAATTTGTAGGCATAAACTTTGTTTTCAACTTGTTCACCATCCAATCCCATGATTTTATCTTTTCTTTTCCTCTTCTTTGCCTATTTTTCTGCAAATGTTCCCACCAAAGGGATGCATGTCCTCTCAACTTTGTACAAGAAAACTTCACCTTTTTATCTTTATTAGTACACCTTCAAATTCAAAATAATTTTCCATCTTTGTAATCCAATCAAGCAATTCTTTTGAACCCAACTTACCATTATAATGCGGTGGATTGAATCATGGTCTTGTATTCACTTTAGTTAGGGCTCTTATGAACCTCTCTTCTCCTTGATCCAAGCTAGGTTGTTCATCTCTTCCTCTTTCTTCCTATACTTCTACCTCTTCATCACTCACATCATCAACTGGTCGACCTCTTCTCTGGGTTGTTTTGACTGCATCTAATCTGGCAACAATTCCTCTCAACATGTCCATTAAAGCTAGTTCTACATTTCCACATGCTCCATTTTCTCTAACATTTCTTCTTCCCGCCATCTTTACACAAGTCCTCTACAGCTACAGGTCAGATCCTCAATCTTCCACCCCACAACAAATCTTCAAAAGGAATTGCAAACTTTGATGATCGCACAAGGAATGAATCTTGCTCTGATACCAATCTAACGGAACCATGGTAGGAGGGTCCTCAAGGAGAACAATCTGGACTGTGCAACAAGAGTAACAAAACAAAATAAACACATAATATGGAGGAAAATACAAGTGAAAATATTCCCATTAATAAAGATCTCGGTTACATGGGGCCAACAACATTCGAGCTTACAGATTCAGCTCACAGGCCTGATCCAACATGCTAGAAAATACAACATTCTATCATGCTCCTATATGTGAGCTGGTTATTACAAATCAAATCTATATTATCCTTCTAGATCAAATTATACTTTATTACCCCATTTGAATGATCGATTACAAGCTTTATATCACATTTGCAATTGTGGAAACATTCGCGTCAGCCAAAGATCATCACATTATCCAAGGAAAGAAAATGTAATGTGCACATGAATAGGTCGGCCTCAAATATAATAGGTGCATAGAATGAAGTGTGGAATTATAATGAAGGTCGAGGACACTCCACAAAACATTTAAGATCACACTGCCGAGATCCACAAGTCACGGGGATGATCCACAAACAATCAAATTAGCCGTTAGGCTTGGAAATTATTCTAGTGCTCATTCAAAAAACTATCATGAAATTCAGAAGTGATAACTTTCCGGAAAAAAGATCCAATCACGGTCAAATCTTGGAATAAGGAAAATGAACATGTCCACGATGTACAAAAAGATCCGCAGGGTCTAGTGGGAAATAATGATGAGTCTACCAACATGAACTGAGCAAGAAAAAAATAAGAACAAAATTGAAAGAAAATATTTTTGGTTGATCCAAGATTGCCTAGAACCAAGGATGCTCGTGCATCATATTTCCTTTTTTTGGGTAGGAAAACTCATTTAAGCATCTCTTCTAGTTTTGCACCAAAGCTCACTAGTTGTGGAATTGGATTCATGATTTCTTTACACCATTTCAGTCAAAGCCTTTCTCTTGACATATGGTTTTGTTGGGAGACTTGCCCAAACTCCCCGCTAAGTATACCCAAGTTTGGCACACTTTCAAGGTGAAAATCCTCTTCATTATTTGAAAAGATATAAATTCTTGCATTTTTTCTCATATCCAGATTGATAAATTTTTTTATTATTTTCTAAATCTATTATTTTCTCTAAAGTTCTTTTTTAGATTCAAGTGCAAAAAAAAAAAGTTGTGCTTGAAGTTTCTCACCTTAAGGATCTTTTAGAGCACTGGGGTAATGCCCCTTGCACTATGGATCACGTGCCTCCCTCTCCCACTTCCTCCCAGGGCTAGTCACCTTCACGGGGCTAACGGTGAAGTGGCTTTGCTACAAATTTCCACCCTCATTCTTAGGCTCCTCCTCATTGTATCTCCCACCCTCACAAGCGATTGCCCTCTCTTCCTCTATAGGCTGACCTAGGGTGGCCTTCTGGAGGAGCAATAGAGGGTGGAAGTGGAGCTTATGGGTGGCCTCTAGTGATGTTCCTTGAGGTGGTTCTATTTATTGGCCCACTGATACATCTAAGTGGCTCCTGCATTTGGATTTGGAAATTTCACCTCACCATGAAGATAAAGATAAAGAGATCAAGAAAGATGACGATGGTTGGGATCCCCCTAATGTCACTTCGGACCCCACTATTGTATGGGGAAAACTAGATGATAAGGATCCGCCACCCTCTGCTAACACTACTATGGCCACTTAATGTCCTTTTTAAATTTTTTTTATTGCAATGTTTTCTGATTTCAAGGTGTGGCCCAAGACTCTTTGATATTCTAGGCTCTATCCATGTGACTCTCGGGGTGTGCCTTTATACCACCCACCTTTTTTTGTGAATATGTGTGTTTCTATCTTTTATTAATATATATATATATATAGACATTTATTCGTAAAAAAAATGTAATATTTTTTCACCATTAATTAATTAATAGGGATTTAAATAATCAAATATCAGTGAGCCAGAGTTATATTGTGGTCATATTATCATTGAATTTTTTTTATATATCTGAAAGGAAATCTAGTGGAGTGCATCTTATAAAAACTCCAAACAGTAGTGCCTTCGGTAACTTTAATTCGATTAGGTTACCTCAAAGAAACTTACAACTATGTCCTAAAGCAGAAACAGACACAGTTTATTTCCCACATTAATCCTTCTGAGAGAAACACATGTAAATTCAACAGCAAGTAATGACAGATTCTAGAAATAGAATCAACACATATGAAAGACAACATAGAAATCATAACACAAAGATTTACGTGGGGAAAATCCTCTCAGATAAAAAACCCCACACTCCAAAGATCGAGCCATTGTATTATTCAGCAACAAAAAGTTACAACACAGTTTCAGGCTCTTAGCCTTTCAGAGATTACACCTTGTTCATTACGGATACAACTGGTAGCAAACTATTCCTGAGAGATCAACTAAACCAATCAGGATCACAAGAGATTCCAATAGCTTGACTCTGCCTCTCAGTCCTCTGCTTCAACCTCATGGCTTCGGCCTTTCGACTAGCCACTCAGTCCTTACTCTATAGTTCTCTCTCTCTGGCTCTCAGCTCTTCAGCTTTCTAGCTTATCAGCTTCCTTCTCTCTCACACCATCCAGAACGTCCAATGCATACATATATGCATTCGTTCTCAACAGTCAGAAAAGAAATCACCGACTCAACATCATCATCATAATGAAGATGTTTCCACTCTGGTGTAGATTTTTCCTTCCACACATAAACGGTTGCAATGGTTCACATTCTACCTTCTTGGGTTGGTCCACATTGCACCACTTTGGATAGTCTTCACTTGGTCAACCGCGATCAACTTGTGTCGCATGTCGGTGAGACACAAGAAATGTCTCTCCGATGCCACAAGACCTGTTTACATGTTCATCGCCAAGAGTCTTCATTATCGGCAAGAGGTTCTACCGATATCCACAAGTCATACTGAAACCACCAACATCCAATGCATTCCTTTTGGTAAGAAATTTCTCATCGGCAAGACTCATAATGATGTTCACAAGTCACAGGGTGTTGCCACAATAATGGGTTACACTTTTTGGGACATCCTGATTTTTTCCTGAAATCACATATTTTTAGAAAATACAATGATTTATGACTTTAAAGGTTCCATTTAAATTATTTTAATTAAAGAGGGATTGATCAAACCCCCTTAGATCAAACCCCCTTGGATAGAACCTTGTTAGATTTAAACCATACCTATAATTGAGTCTCCTCTACACCTATCAAAATGCTGATAAAATACCACTTTTGATTTACCTTTTGGGTGATCAAATTAATTCATTTAAAAATTATGTTTTGTAAGCCTACAACCCTTATTATAAGCTTCCTAAAAAGTATAATTTTAAATATGTTTAATTTGATTATTATATTTATTTTTTATTTCTTGTGAATGTAGGATTTTCAATTAACATCGAGTTATTTATTTCACACATATGAAAAAATAGAAAAATAGAGAAAAAAATTCTAAAAAATACATGTGCCCTAGGTATTGATGTCCTTATTCCAAAAAAAAAGAATAAGTTAATTCAAATGAATACAAAAAAAGTTATGCGGGCCAAAGTACACCTCTGTCCAAATTATAATTACGTTGACTTGGAAAATTAATTTTAAAAAAAAAATGTAACAAAAAATTATGAAAAAATATTCATCCCCTAGATATTGGTGTGAAAAATTTGTATTTTAAAAATCAGAATTGTATCCTATCTATAAAAAAAGTTACATGGGCCGAAGTAAACATCACTTTGTAAAAATGTTGATTAGTAGAAAAAATAAGTTATTAAAAATTACATAAAATGATTCACAATTTATTTTTTAATTTTTTTAAGAAAATATAATTATAATCTACACAAAATATCTAACAAATAACTAGTTTGATTCATCTTCAAAACCTTAATGGTTTAGCTGCTATAGGTGTAAGAAAGTGAATGTCTGGTGAAAAATCTTGATTTTAATGTCAAGTTTGGCCAAAAACTGTAAACCATATTTTGGGATCACCCCACATTGATTTCAGCATTCTCATTGGCGAGACAATCGCCATTCGATGAGACATCACACCGAGCTCAGAAGTCATTCTGAAACCCATTGTATTCCTATTGGCATCCATCTGTCGGCAAGAGTCTCCTCATCGGCATGATCGGCAAGACCTCTCACCAACCTCTAGTTGAACTCATCTGCCAACACTATCACTAGGACATCCAACTATCACAAAGAGGTTATACTGAGGGCTTCAAGTCATACCAAGAACCAAATAATAGTTGGCAAGACTTACCGTTAATTCTGAGAGGTCATAGCGAACTCAACATGTCATATAGACAAGAGTATTCCCATTGGCAAGACTATCATCTTTCGCTAGGAGATCATACTGATGCCTTCATGTTATACCGAACATTGAGCAGTCGCCAAGAGTCATAGCGACAATAGGATTCCCATCGACAAGACAAATCACTATCGCCAAGAGGTTATAGCAATATTCACATTTCACCCCAAAGACTTCTGTTCGCCAAGAGTCACACCGAAGACATCTGATAATTGGCAAGACATTCGTCTTTCACCGAGACTTCATACCGATCACCTTATGTTACACTGATGACCCCTAACATTGTTGCTGAGACATCTCCCGGTCACCAAGAGATCATGTCGATAGGAACAAGTCATACCGATTTCTTCATCGGCTCCTATCGTCGCTGAGACTTCTCACCGAGATCCTTGAGTTACACTGAGTATAGACATTCATCAGTCGCCAAGAGATCTTCCCAAGAGTTCAAGTCACCCCGAACCTACTTATCGGTGAGACTTCTCTTGGTCGCCATGACTTCCTGCTAAATCCTTTTGTTATCTCGAAGACTCTAAGTTGCCATGAGTCTCCCCGAAGCCCGATAACAAACCCTTCTGTCACCGAGACATTCGACTTGGTAGAAGTTACAACGAAGGCCACAAGTCATAGTGACATCACCAGTCGGCAAGATAGAAGCATTGTCTTGGCGACATGAGCAAAACACAAGGCTACAACTTCTAGTCGGCCATACAATAGGAATGTCACAGCGACTATGCTTTCACAGAGGTTTTAGCCTGTGAGATTGAGGCATATTTTCCGACAATACCTTTAGACTAAAATATAATGAGAATAATCTTAACTTGAAGATAAATGTGTTTAAATATAACCTAGATCATTAGGGTCATCTTTCACCTGACTATGTTTTCCCTCCATCTCCCCACCGTTAGGTGACATGTCGACATGTGACGTTGCATGAGCAATGACACCCGATGTGTATAGCATGCTACCATATTTGTGTATGGTTGACATATCAATATTATTTTTATGCTAATGTTGCAAAAAAATTGATGGTCATGTTCTTACCCTATGGTTAAATTTAGGGCATTATATTTGGTATTAAAGCCTAGGTTCCAAAATTTGGAACTTTGAGCATATGTGTTCACCATATTGATATTTCATTATGGAATTATCATGTAAGAT
The DNA here is from genome assembly GCA_007258455.2 of Sequoia sempervirens. Classification (NCBI taxonomy): domain Eukaryota; kingdom Viridiplantae; phylum Streptophyta; class Pinopsida; order Cupressales; family Cupressaceae; genus Sequoia; species Sequoia sempervirens. The sequence goes on along the minus strand of VDFB02105785.1, from coordinate 213,640,560 downwards.
GTTGCTTAGGATGTGGAATGGTCATAGTCATGGACATGAACGTGGTACAAAAAAAGGGTGAGCTGAGACAACACCAACAGCACCACATGTTTTTGAGGAACCTCAATAGGATCCCCCATTGAACCTTAATTCCCAAATCCTCCACATATTAGAGGATTTGATAGGTGTAATTCACACTAGATTACTAGGTGCAGAAGACAGTTCTCAAAATGAGTAATCACAACACTCTTTAGGGGTATGTGGATCAGAGCATAGAGAGCATAGAAAGATTTCCCCTCACATTCATGATGAGCATTATGATGAGGGAGAGAGGGGATCAGTCCACCTAGATCTTCCACCACAAGTACCTCACCTAGATGTAGCAATTGAGGCTAGAGCATCCCATGATATAGGAAATTAGATTCAAGAATTTCTATGGTTGGATCCACCTATTTTGAGGGATCCATAAATGGTGTAGAGGTTGAGTCTTGGCTTCTCAATTTGGATAGGTTCTTTAGATTGCGTGCATATATAAGCAATCTAAAATCATGATTTGTGATACACTTTCTTTGAGGCATAGCCTCTACATGGTGGCACCAAGAGGAGCACAAGCACCACCTCTCTATCGACACCCTCACTTGGGAGATGTTCCTAGAGAATTTTAGAGCACACTACTTGTTCAAGAATTTCAAGAATCAACGTATCAATGAGTTCCATGAGCTTCATCAAAGGGGATTATAGCACACTATGAGAGTCAATTTATAGAGCTATTGCAGTATGTCAACTACCTTCAAGATGCAAAGCTTCTCATCAATTATTTAATTTAAATATATATATATATATTACTTGAATAAAAACATTGAATTTAGAAAAAATATATAATAAATAAAATTAAATATAATATTTTTCACCATCAATTAATGAATAGGGATTTGAGCCATCAAATATTGGTGGGCAGTTATTTTGTGGCCATGTTATCGATAAATGCATTTTATATACCTTTAGAATGAAATATAATGAGAATAATCTTAACTTGAAGATAAATGCATTCAAATATGACCTAGGTGGATAGGGTCATCTTTCACCTGAGTATGTTCTCCCTCCATCTCCCCACCCTTAGGGGATGCGTTGATGATGACATTGCATGAGCAACATCACCCAATGTGTATAACATGCTACCATGTTTTTGCATGGATTCCATATCAATAGTTTTTTCTATGTTAATGTTGCAAAAATTTTGATGGTTGTATTACTACCCTATAGTCAAATTTAGGGAATTAAAGTTAGCATTTCATTTTTAGTTGGCATGGTTTAATAATTCATGATAGAGTCTCATCAAATTTACTAACAATTGGCCAAAAAATTTATAAATTACATGTATGGCACTCATAATTACAAAATTCATTATGTAATATTCATAGGTTCAAATATGATTATATTGATGACCTTGATGATTGCAAGTCCACATTTGGCTATAGTTTATATCTTAGTTCTTATTACATTTTCTAGCAAATAAAGAAGTAGCATGTCATTTTTCTCTCTTTGACCGAGGCTAAGTATTGTAGAGCTATTAATATTGCTACTAAGGCTAGTTGACCTCAAAATATCCTCACTAATCTTGGTAACAATTTTTAGGAGTCATTAGTCACCTACTGCAACAACCAAAGTGTAATTTAGATCTTGAAGAACTTGGTCCATCATGACTGAAGCAAACACATCAAAATCCACATGCATTTTCTTAGGAATCCAATTCAAGAGTAGATTAATAATTTGCATTATTGTTAGATAGTAGAGTAGATTGTAGACATCTTCACCAAACCCGTCAATAAGAGAAATTGCATCCATCTTTCATCTCTTTTGAAGGTGTGTTACATTTCTTTGAAAAGGGTCACTTAATTCTTCTTATCATTTCCTCTCATCCTATTGAGTTTTATCCTACTTTTTTGATATATGAGCATTCAGGTTGTAAGAGCAATCTTGCATCCCAAAAAAATGTTTATTTTGATTTTTTTAGGATTACTATTTTTAGTAAGTTGGAAGGGCTAAAAATAATAGGTTTTTATTTTTAGTAAGTTTACATTTGTGCATGTATGAACATGAAATCTTACACATAGCTCCAAAATGGTGAAATGAAAGGTAATTGTGAAGAAATCACTTCAATATGATTTTCCATTTGCGAGATATTAATGTTTTGTCTTAAATATCTCTTTAAAATATTCAAATTCAATTTTGAGGTACCTAGAGGTTTTAGATGGGCCTGAAAAATGGTCAAAAATCATAATATACCTAAAGCATTCTATTGTGGACCTTACACTCTGGTATTTTCCAATGGTGCAAATGATTTGTTAATCTGATTCCTGAGTAAAAAATTATGGCTCTCGAAAGTTGGACTAAAATTTGGGATTTTTCTAAGGCCAGACAAGGGGTAATTGAATCTGTTTGGTGCCAAAAATAGAAGTGACTATTCATTGAAAAGTGTAAAATATCATATAAAGTGGTTATGAATGAAAAGGGATTCATTCTAGATGAGAAGATAGACAAAATTCTTGTTTTTTAGGATAGAACAAAGGTTGGGGTTTCAGTGGCCATTATTGTAATTCACAGACTTGCATGTATTTGCAACCCAAATTTTTGTAATAATGGTCTTGTGACCAGATAGTTGCATTTGATTGCATACATGTAGATGATTTTTGAGAATATAATAAAGTTGCATTGTTTTGTTCTTGAATGATTTTTTTTGTGTAAGGTGTATTCGAGGGAGAGTCTTCCTTCATTATTTTTAATGTTTAGAAAATATTTGTACATGGGTACCGCATCCTTATTAGTAGGACCCATATTTTTAACATTTCTCTATTTTCTTCCCCCTAAATTACACTTAAGTGGGATGTTAGTGTGAATATAATACATTATCTAACTAGCTCATTTCTTATCTAATTTTCCACTTAGGACCTTTTCATAATTGATTATCTTTACTTTGAAATTTTTTACACATAATCCCACTATCATTTAGATTTTTAGTTTCTTTGGTGATATATCTGGGATATACCCACCTATAGCTTATTTGTAATTCTAATTTCCTATGCATTTCCTATTGAATACAATATAGTTAATTCTCTCAATTATAAGTTTTTATTTATCGTTTCCTTCTTTGATTTGTATTATAGGAACAAATAAATTTCATTTATAGTCATGAATGGTAAATCTAATTTTAACTTCTTAGGTAATATTAAGTTTCAAAAAATAGTAATTTATTTGTTTAGACATTTTAAAATAAGATATTTTTTCTTAATAATTTAGAATTTAAGTATGGTTTACAAAAACTAATGAATTTATTTATATATTAATTTATCTATGATTAAATAATCAACAATAATTTTATGTCTCATACACATTAAAAATAATGTATAATTATATTATAGTTGTTGGAATTTTTTTTAATTATTAATTAATTTTACATTTAAAATAAATTTTATATATAAATAACATAAATAATTTTGTAGACATTTAAAGGACATGCAATATTTGTTAAAAATATTGGAAAATGATATAAGATGATTTTTTTAGTGGTTAATATTCATCAATTGGTCAATAGTTAAAATTTGAGAATCCGAATTTGACTATTAGTTCAAGTTGCAAGGTAACCTAAATCACCATAATTTTATAAAATTTTATTTTAGTCTTATTCAAATCACCAAATAATTTATTTTATTAATCTTTTTAACTCAAAAATTTTAAATTATAATAGAAATATAAATTAATTCACCAATAATATATCATAATTATTAATTTCTTTACAGCAAGGTAAAATGTACCTGCAAGGGCCCAAAAATGCTTTTGGATCATTGATCTCCATTGAAATTAATGATCTAAAAGAAATTTTGGGCCCATGGACATTACAAGGGTTGTTATATTATATTTTAAATCAATGATGACAACTAAATATTATAGAGTCCACCCCTTAAACCCATCAATCATTTCCACCCTTGAACCCCTACTTTTCATGAGAATTATTTATTTAAATGGAAGAATTCACCATTATTATTAATGCATTTTCTTATTATTTTCCATTAATTACCAAGATTTTATACAATATTTTAGTGATGTAAAAAATTGCCACTAAAATTATTTTTTCAATAGATAAAAAGATTCACCAATATAAATTAATATTTTTGTAAAAAATTGAAATATTTGTAAAGATTTTATATTTTTTCTAAAAGTTGAAATATATGCCAAAATTTTATATTTTCTCTTGATGAGATGTTTCTTAAAGTTAGCACTAGTTCTTACTTAACCATAATATCAACCTTTGTAACATGGGCTTCCCAAACCTATTGGGGAGCTTCACAATCCTCGATTTTCTTGTTTGGTGTGCTGATAATTTTGTTATCAGCCTGTTGTTTGGTTTTGGTTGGGCAACCAATTTACTTTATCTTTGCAGCCTTTGCTCTTCTTTGTACAGATTTCAGGGCACCATCAAAACCTGTTTATCGCTAATAAAAAACATGAACACTATTTTAAAATTAATATTTATCTCCATAATGAATGCTCCTAAGGTTTAAAAAAACATCAACCATTAAATTATAATATCAACCAAGCAGACTCATCTCTAACCGATACAGATTATAATTTTCCACTCATATATATTTAAAAAATATTTTGTTCTCATGATAGAGAATTTTATTATTAAATCAATAAAAAGGAAGCCAAGTGTATTGGCATTACAAATTATTAAGTATGAAGCTTTGAAGAAAAAAACTAATATATAAATTGGAATAAAGTAAAAATTAGGGCGAGGAAGGCATTCTTCTCTCTTTTAGAGTAAGAAATGAGTTAAAAAAATTTCTGATTCCATATAATTTTCATTCTTCTGCTCCATACCCCTCAAACATTCTCTTGTTACACTCACAAAGTCTAGGCAAATATATCCCTTTCAATAGAAGGCCAAATGGACAACATATTCAGTTTAAATGAAATGAAATGGTAAATTAAACCGACTTAATATGTTCTTAATGTTCTTTGTATATAAGTAATATTAATCTTACCCTCTCCTGCAGCCAGATTAAAGTATAGATCCATAATGTTGGGGCAACTGTATCGGCACTCATCTGAGCACAACTTGGAAGTTAAAGGAGAATAGCTGTTCAGATCATCAGACGACATGCCCACAAACATCCTGTGCAAACCACAATAATCCAGACACTCTTCACTCTCTATCCATTCTGACAACTTCTCTGCTAGGATACCAGAGGACTGCAATGCAAATTCACACCATCAGAAACCCTAAAATGTCATGTTTATATATCTAATAACAATCACATCAATCTATACAATTATCTTCTTTTTGATCATGCATTACTGAAGGTGATTCAAAATGTCGATTTAAAAATATACATTAAATAGCAATCACATATATCAAAATAATGATCTTCGTGATGATGGATCACCGAATATAATTTGAGATGTTGATTCAAAAACATATCTAATTAATAGTTATAGGAAAATTCACCACCAACAAATTCACTTCCAACAATTCATCGCCAGCAATTCATCGTCATGACAAATTCATCTGAGGGAAAATTCACCTCCAACAATTCACTAACAATTCATGACGGTGAATTTTCCATGGGATGAATTTGTTATAACAATGAATTGTTGAAGGTTAAATAAACTATAATTTGACTAGATGGGATTTTAAGTGGAATTGTAACCTGACATTCCTATTGGAATGATGTGGAGAAGTATTTGTTTTCAAGCACACAACGAACTCCTGAGGATGACACTGCAAAAGCACATAATTCTAGTGGGAGCTTCTCACATTCAAAACCTGCAATAAAGCTTATAATTAAATGCTCTGATACATCACTACAAATCATCTATGTCAATCAAACATCAAAATAACAAGTGAGGGAGATAGTTACATAGAACCAGTAGCATATGCACGATTGAAAGTGCAAAAACAATAGTGACTGCATCCGCCTTTCCAGAAGCCGTTTGTAATAGAAGGAAAACTAATAGTGCAGGAAATTTTTCACTTGGTGAGAGTATTGTGTATGTGTATAACATCTATTAGGAATTGGAGATACCTATTTATTGGCATGGTACATCCTAGCATTTATCAGTGTTTGTACACCTATCGTTTCAATATCAGTTTGGGATCTGTAGCAACTTTAAAAATGTAAGAGAAATTGAAGAGAAATATCCTCTGCGCGTTGCAATTACTTATTTTTAAATGCTTGAGGTTAATAGTGGATCTCCTGCTCCTCCATTCCTGTTGTGGTTGCAACCATATTCAGTTAATTTTAGTTCTCCTGGTTTAGAAGATATTGTAATTCTTGGACACCATACGTTAAAAAGCTAAATATTTATTCACGTAAATCATTGCTCTTTATAGTGGCACTATCCCGAGCTTTTTATACTCGAGACTCAAAATATATATAAATAAATCATATATAATTAAACATAACTAATTTAAATCAATTTTATAATTAAACATAACTAAGAAAAAGTCATTGTTTCTTTCATTTATTTCTATGGTTAAGTATGAAACAACTTCATGATAAGATTATATAATTGATCAATGGTCATTAAAGGACATGATTTTGTTAAATGAAGAAGACAACTAAGAGGGGGGAGTGAATCAATTATACCAAATGAAAACATCAAAACCCTAAACAATAACCAAATCCACATGTATTCATTAAACCCTTAATCTATTGTAATGTTTGATCATGAAAAGTAGATAATAGAAATTGAAATAACAATACCATACATAAGAGAACACAAAATTTACGTGGAAAACTCAATGAGAAAAAATTTGGTGAGGATTAGCTCACAATATAAGTAATTATAAAATCGGTACAAGGGCTCACTGTTAGAATAGGATGCACTATCCAAAACGGCTCACAACTAGGACTCACTGCCATAGAAAGAAAAAGAAGATAGAAGATAAACGTTACACAAAGAACAACTTCTCAATTCAACTAAGAATCCACCCCAATAGCTTCAACACCTTCACAGTCTTGTTTGAATGATTGTGGACATCTTCCGCTCACTACATTTAGAAGTCCAACACTTTCAAGTACGCACTACTATGTTCAAACTCGCACCCTACTCTTTCTCAATTTTCATCACTTGCATCACACACATCTATTTTTTCTATCTTAACAACCTTCAACATCTCAAATCATACTTATATCTTGAAAATTTCTTCGAGGTCGGCAATACACACTTCACACTTTGAAAATTTAAATTAGGCCGACACTAAACATGTTCCTATGGTGGATGAGAACAAAAGTGGACCAAAATAACACTTAATTGGGACCCAAAATAAATCTCACATGCCATGCTATTCCTTCATTAAGACTTGAACATCTTTGAATGTAGTGTAAACACCAAGTCACTCATTACCCATGCAAACACCATAAAAAATTAAGTACACACTTCCTTAAATCAATCCAAAGCTTCTGGTCAATCAAACTTCACTTGAACATGATCCAAGAACATCTTGAAAACCAACAAACTCCTCATCAAATATCACCTAAAGATTATAAACTTTCTTTTTGTCCAAGCAAAACTGCTAGACACTGCAACAATCTGTAATTTAGAAGACCTTCTTCTGATACACCAAACCACAAATCCTTTCGACAAAAGCAAGAGAACAAAACCATCAAATCTCCTCTAGAATCACAAGACCTAAGAAACAACTACAGAGAAATGTGGAGAAAATACATTTCTGCCAAACACAATTGTATACAATACTACAAACCATTTCACACATTTGTGAACACAACTTTCTCTAACCATCAATCTAGAAGCCAAAATAGAGATTGAATAGTTGCATAATAAGTTTGTAACACCGAATTGGATTAGGTTGAATCATTTGGAGTTGTAGCTCTGTAACTCTTACATTGTAAATATGATTAGTTGGTGCCATCAGATAGTTGAGTTGGTGCTTAGTGTAGGGAGTGGGTGCTTCCTTGGGGTTGGTGCTCCTAAATCAAGGGATTGGTGTCTCCTTAAGGTTGGTACCCTTCAACATTGTAACTAGTGAGGTTCTATTGTGAGGGTGGATTAGGATAGTAGATCCTAGAAATTATTCTAATCATGGTTTTTCCCATATCAAGTTGTCCATGTATATCTAGTGTTATGAGTTTTTGTGTGTTTATGTAATCTCTACATGTTCTTTGAATCTTCTTAAGGGTTAAAAGATAAAGTTTTATTTAATCTACTAATTCAACCCCTACTCTCACTAGATTTTTTTGTTCCAACAGTTGGTATTAGAGTCTTGGTTCCCTTGGAGAAGATTAATCATCTCAAACGTAATGATAGAAAATGTATCCCCTTACATTTTCACACTTTTTTGGACCCTCCCTATTAAATTAAGCTTAATGATGCTTCAATTTAGTGTTGTAATGCGTTTAAAACATTCACATTAGGTTTTGGGGTCTTGTAAACTAAATAAAATTAATTGTCTTATTTAAGGTGTTGTAAAGTGTACCTTTACACTTTCACACTAATCTAGGATTTCATTAATAAATTGGGCTTCTTTATGCCTTATTTGGTCCTATTTTGCATCCAAAATCCTTAATTTATGCATCTTTCTGAGGATAATCTTGACATAAATCAACATCCAATCATGGGTATATGCAGGATCATGATGGGCCAAAAAGTGGCAATATGATGGGTATGTGTAGGGTATGTGGCTGACGACTTTTTTTTTACCCAAAAATGATGAAATGAAAAGGGTTTCTAAAGGAGACTCTAAGATTTCCACCAATATAAATTATGATATATTTTGAATTTAATAATTAATTATTATTCATTTTCTATTTGAATTATGACTAAAGTCCTGATTGATAGGTTGATTGAAAAACATCTAGATAGCTTTCAAATGGTATCACATTTTTGAATCCAAAACATGTCTCACATTCTATGCTTTGCATACTATAGGATTAAAAAAAAATGAATTTCATGAAGTTTTGACCAAGTTAAGGTGGTCATACATATGAGTTTTTATATTTTTTAAAAGTTGTAATAAAAATTCATAATTATTTATTTACTTGGAAAAAAATTACAAAAAATATGCATTGCATCCAGACATGAGTCCTCTACTTATATCTAAAATCTTATAAAAAATATTATCATTTTATTGTAGTTAGGGTGGTAAAATAGACACGTACTTCTTATTTTTTCCTAAAATTTAAGTACTACTACATTGAAATTTCAAATTTTCACCAAATAGATTTAAAAACCTAGTAGTTTAGAAACTACATTTAATTTTCTACATATTCTATTCGTACATATTTTTGAAAAAATATATATAACTTATTCAAATTTTTATGTCAAGTTGCCTAACTTTAATTTTTTTGAATTTTTCGCCACTTAAGGGCCTATTTTTTCCATAATGATCCTACACATACCCTCATAATTCATGTGTTTTTGGATTGTATGGCCCAAATTTAATGATTTAGGACTCATACACCACCTTGGGCATATGGGTCCCACCTAAGCTTCGGGGCTGCGATCTTGATTTCACATCAATCTAAACATTTCTTGAAAAATGTGTCCCAAAGCCTAGCCTAATGTGACTCATACACAAGTTCTGCCGTATGCATCCCATATGGCTTAAACCTAAATTAAATTCAAATTCTTGGTGAGATTTTATTCTCCTAGATCTAATGTTGGCTTGTAGTGTTGTAATTTCGAGGAATTAGGCATAAACAAGTATAAATACAAGGTTATTTCACTCATTTTCACCTAAGAATTTCATGAGAGCATTCCTAATAGAAAATTGGAGTTCACAAGAGCATTAAAAAGTTTACAAAAGTATTCAATAGCTGATTATCAAGAGTTTTAGAGAATTATTCAAGTATCAAGCATCATGTCAAAGTCATCATGCATCATGTTTGTTTTTGAGCTATCATTTGTGATGTACAATTTTATGATTTAAGCAAGCATTCAAGTCAAGATCTACAACAGTCAAGCAAGAGTCAAGACCCACATTCATGCTATCTATTTCATACATGTTTGCAACATCTTATTCAAAGGTTTGGTGAGTTGCAACATAGCATTTTTTTCATTTATCATTCTTCCTTTTTATTTCATTTCATTTCAAGGTTTGATTACCAAAATGGGGTTTGACCAAGGAAAACCCCTTTCTACTAACAAATCAACATTTTCCCCTCTTTAGTGTGTGATTTGTAGACCTAGGTTGAATACACATTGGAGAGCAATAATGGAAAAAGTTTTCAAGGTTGGAAAGTTGTCCAAGTTGTCACCTTGTTTTCAAGACCACTAAAAAGGCATCTATAGAGTATAATTCAACATTTCAGACCTGAAAATCAGGTTGAGAAGATAGAGAAAAGATTGAAGAGTAGATTCAAATCTTTATCCTCCAAAAAATCTAAGTAGGATAGATACACCACTTCTGGCGTGTGAGTCCCAATACAATCAAATTTCTAGATTTTAGGAGTTTCAGACTTGTCATTGCCAAATTCCTATTCCTGGCCAAAAACCCTAATCTGGTACTAAATCACCCAATTTAGTATATGAGTCCTACTATGCATTAAAATCAGTGTTTTTAGCATTTTAGGTCTTCATTCAAGCTTCTACAAGTTTCTAGGTGCCCCTCTATACTTTTCCAGTTTTTTGTTATGTTTTGCATTCATTTCTAGGTCATCTATTCAAGTCTTGCATACCATTAGGTTTGATTATTCGGTTTTGCATATTACATGTCTCTCCAAGCCCTAGCTTGGTGGTGAACCCTCTTTTAGTCCTTAATCACACCCTAGGACACCTTATTGCAAGATCTCTTTCCCCCACTTCATCCTTAGATTGAGATCCCTAAGGTTTCCTTGAATGTAACAAGAGTGAAATAGGAACCTTATCTCCTTGTGATCCATCTCCTAAATGGTGGGGTACCCTATTTTCGTTGTTACATCAAGTGTAGATCTTGGATAGTGAACATAATATGGATTGTCAAGAAGGTTCCTCCTTAAATAAAGCACCTCACTTTCATGTACCAAACTATGCATTTTGGAGCATCAGGATGGTAGTGTATCTATCCTCATTAGGGTTTGATGAATGGATGTCAAATTTTAACATGGGTATACAATCCCTGCTACACATATTATGGATCAAGTTGGAAAGAGAGTATGAGAATAATGCTAAGGAAAAGAATGCTATTCTTTGTGGATTATCTAGCTTAGTGTTTTCCAAAGGTATGCATTATCAAACTACACATTGGTGTTGTCATAATAGTGGTTTACAATTCCCAAGAGGAACGAATTTTAGCTGAAATCACATATTTTTAGAAAATATAATGATTTAAGCCTTAAAAAGTTCCATTTTAAGGATTCCAATTGAAGAGGGTTTGATCAAATCACCTTAGATCAAACCCCCTTGGATAGAACCTCGCTAGTTTTAAACCATACCTATAAATGCATCTCCTTTACACTTATCAAAATGCTAATAAAAAATCACTTTTGATTTAGCTTTTGAGGGATCAAATGAATTAATTTAAAATTTATTTCAACTGATTATGGTATTCCTCAGAACAAGCTATCCAATGAATAAAATTTTAATATGTTTTGGTTTTGTTATGTATTTGTTTTTTAAGTTTTATTAAACATAGGTTTTTCATCGAAAATGAATTTCTTTGTTCTTCACATGTGGAAAAATAGAAGATTATCAAAAAAAAAATTGAAAAATATGAGTGCACCAGATATTGAAGTCCTTGATCGAACAAAAAAAATAAAATAAAATTTTGACATATACAAAAAGAGTTACGCGTTATACGGTCGCACTGTGTCTGAATTGTAATTCGTTTGACTTTGAATCTTGATTAAGGAAACAATATTCAATAAAAAACTATCTAACCAAGTGGAAGCACTAGATATCAGAGTTAAAAATCTAAATTTGAATGAATTATAATTTTATCCTTCGTGGAAAAAAATTTATGCGTTATACGGTGTGCGTCACTTTTTAAAAATGTTGTTTTCTAAAAAAAATCAATTTTCATGGGAGATGGAAAAAGAAGTGCAATTTGATTCTAGAAATTTTGAAAAAATATTTTAGAATCTACAAACAAAATTTGATGAGACTCTAGTTTGCACCATCTTCAAATTCCTCACAGTTTAGCCGCTATAGGTGCCCGAATGTGAAGATTTAGTTAAAAATAATAATTTCAGTGTCCAGTTTGGCCAAAAATTGTAAACCACTATTAATATGTATGGGAAAAAATGATAATATAGGAAGGTGATGACAAGGTAAATCTAGCCAAGATTCAAACTTACAAAGGAAAGTTTGAAATTTTGAAGATGAGTGATGAGGAATTTTTTTTAGAATACCTCTTAAGAGTAGATGGAATTTTTAATGCTATTAGAGGTCTAGGAGAAAAGTAAAAGAATTAGTGATTATGAAAAAAGTTTTAAGATCCTTACAGTCCTCAAGATATGATTCTATTTTTTTTGTAATCTAGAGGAAGCAAGAGATTTGGAAAAAATCACTATTGATGCATTGCATGAAACCTTCACAACCTATGAGATGAGAATGGGAGATACAAACACCTCTAAGAGAGAAGATGCATTCAACACAACCAAGAAGGAGAAGGAAGAAACCTCTACATTTGGGTATTAGGAGTTTGATGAAGAAGAAGCCAACTTCGTTAGAAGATTGAGAAGAGGCTCTAGAAAATATAGAGGCAAGTTACCCTTTAAATGCTTTAACTGTGGTAAATTAGTTAATTTTTCTTCTAAATTCCCTTATTATGAAAAGGATAGCTATAAGCAAGAAGAGGATAGAAAAAATATGAAACCCTATTATTCTAAGAAGAATAATTTCTTTAGAAACAAAAAGAGTTTGCACATAGGATAAGAAAGTGGTTAATTTGATGTTAGTGATAGCTCAGATGATGATCATGATTGTTCCTTTGGGGATAAGGGAAATTAATCCCTATTCATGGCATTCTAAACAACTTTTGATAAAGAAGTTGAAGGTTCTGAAGAAGAAGATGAAGGTGAGGTAGATCTTGAAGGTGAACTTGAATCTATGCTTGAGAAAAGAGAACAAAAATATGGAGAACTATGCACAAAAGGAGATTGAGAAGTTAACCAAGAACCTTGAAGAATATGATCAAATGGTGGTAAGCTTGAAGACTCAAGTTGAAGAATCCAAAAGAATAGAATATGTATTTAAGTCTAAACTATAGTCTAAATCTAATGAGTGCATGAAGCTAGAGACATAGATTGTGGCTTTGAGGAAATAATTAGAAAAAGGATAAAGAGAAAATTGACAAAGGTTTGAAGTTGAAAGGTTGCTCTAAAATACTATATGAGTTAATTAACTCATAAAAGCCTCCAAAAGGACATTTAGGCCTTGGGTTTTGCCTTGGAATACCATCCCAAAGGCTTGGAGGGCATTCCCAAATACCAGAGAAGTGTTTTTTCCAAATTCAACAAATTTTCACATAATCGGGTTCGTGCTCACCATCAAGATTGCATCTAGTTCAATATCAAGAAAATAAAACACATGGGTAATGTTAGGTTCTTTATTAGCTTTCCAACGATGTAATTTTTTTCACTTTCTAACAATGTTAAGCCTTTCATCCATAATTTCTTTTGTTTGTATGTCCGTTTTTCTTCAAAAAGCAGTGTTTGGTATTTTTTTGCTATAAATTAACCGTTCATCAAAATTTGAAATAAATTACATTTTTAGAAACTAGACTCCATTCTACAATTTAAAAAAAAAAAATTTTAAAAAAATATATTAGTTTCAAAAAAATTTAGGGGGAGCACGGCCAAAATTATGCTTTTTAGGAAGTTCCCACTTAGAAAATTAATAAAAAATCAAATATTCATTAAAAATTTATTAGAAAATATCCAGTCCTTACTACATACTGTTATCTAACTTTTGACGGAGCGATTTTAAAAATACTACAAAAAATTCCACCGTGCTCGGGTCACACAAGAGTTGCTATGTTATGTTTTTCTGACAGAAACAACATCAATTTGTGTGTCCCTCTTTTGAACCGCTTAATCTCAACCATTTTCAAAATAAATTAGTAGTTTAGAAAGTAGACTCGGAGCACTACAGTCCTTGTTTTTGTTCCATCTAAAAATTTTGAGTGTAGCTATCCTCAATTTCACGTCCAAGGTCAGTATTTCCTGATTTCAGAAAAAAAGTGGCCACTTAAGCCCCTTTTTTGGGAACCATCTTGGTGCACTTACCCTTGGATGAAAAATATTGGAATGAGAATGCCTCTAAAAATGAAAAATTAGATAAAGGAGCTACAAAGATGAAGAAATTTGGTAGAGAAGAGAAGCCAACAACAAATAAGAAGATTAAGAAATCAACCCATAAAGACTTGAAGAATATGCAAACCGAAAAGGGAGCTAATGTAGATGGTTTCACTAGGGTGAGAGACTTGAAGAACCAAAGGACAAGAAGACCTCCTCATCCTACACAACAAAATTCTATGACTAGGTATTCCTCATTTTTCTATGGTTACTATTATACATGTAATTAGTTTGGTCATAGGGCTAGAGAGTGTAGGGATGTTCCTAAAAGGAGCACAAATTTTGTGAATATAAATTCATTTACTCCTTCATTGGATACAAATGTAATATGCTTAAATTGTAATAATTTTTGTCACATAGCTAAGAAATATAAAGAAAAATTTGTGAGACCAAAAGTACAGAGTAAAACAAAGAATATGTCCCCTAGAGTGAACAAAGTTTCACATATACCTGAAAAGAATGTAGGCAAGGTATCAAAAGAAACCCAAGGTGTGGAAAGAGAAGTAAAAAGGAAGAACCAAAAGTGGCTTGTCCTAACTCACATCACTAATCCTTAGTGATGGGGAATGAGTCTAGGGGGAGCTTTATAAGAAGATTTATTCAACCTTGGAGAAGAAAGAGAGAAGTCAAGTCTAGTATGATTTGTTTTAAAATTTATAACCTAATTGTTGCAGATGTCATGGACACACTCCTTTATTTTGATAAAGGGGGAGAAAATTTTGATCAAAAGGTGAGAGAAAAAAATGGATTCAATAGAAGAATGGTTTCCTAAAGAGTTCCTTTTCCATTAATATAAAAGGGAGAGAAATTGAGAAAAAATCTCTGTGTTTGCAAAATGTGGAGATATGTCAAAGGGGGAGTTGTGACGACAGATAATTGATTGCAAAGGGGGAGAAAGGTTTTTGTCAATGGTCTATGCTAATTTATGTGCATTTAGATTGGTACAATTGGTGCAGAGTATTTGGTTTTTCCATCAATGACAAAGGGAGATATTTTTAGCAATATGATTGTTATCAAGATGTCAAAAGGGCATCTCATTGATGTTAAAAGGATATCTGAGTAAGATAATATGGAGAGTTGTTGGTTGATGTAAAAAAGGGCATCAGTGAAGAAAGTATGAAGGGTCACATAATTTTGATCATTGAGACTCATGCTTACCTTATATCGCTTGCTTGAGAAGGAAGGAGTTAGTCATTTTCAACTAATTCTAATCAGGCTTCAGACTTTGAGCTTGCAGGTTACTCTATGTTGTAGATAATCAGAAATTGGGGTTCAATCATACACTATATCACATGCCTCAAAGAAATGCTTAAAAGAATGTGCTAAATCTAAAAGGTTTCAAATTTTGGGCTTTGGTCAAACCTTATACTGAATCCCTCAATGAAATGAAGAAAGTTTGTGTGAAGTGTGAAAGGAGTTAGACATTGGACATTAGAAATACCTATACTAAATGCACAAATAAAAAGGAGTCAAAAGTGCGTTAAGTCTAAAAGGTTTCAAACTTTGTACTTCTTCCATACCTCATATTGATTGCACAATGGAATTGAAATTTTGTGAAGGATGGCTTCGGGCATCGCAGGTCAGAAGGTTGGCTTACAATTTTGTTGACACTCGAAAGAGTTAGGTCTTGTGAAGGATATGTTTGGGCATCACAATTTTGTAGGAAGGATTATGCCTTACCGGAATACTGATAAGCAATAAGGTGGAGAAGAAAACCTCAACATTTGATAACTTCGGTGGTTCAAAGGTTTGTGTGTTGGCTAGCGGAAGATGTGATGGTGTAAATGTAGAAAAATAGTTAAGGGTAAGGACAATGGTCAAAACTCGACAGGTATGACAAAGCATCAAAAATTGGGGTTTAGGCTTGCTTATGAATCTCTATAATGCACCTCAAGTATGAGATAAGAGGGATTACAATCCCCAACCCACAACAAGCATCAAAAAATGAGTAATTATATCATTCCATATAAAGCTTATGTTGACGGTCAATGCGGGTATATTGATTAGCGACATGTGATGAGAGATGATTGCTCAAGTGCCTTATTCACATTGTTGTTGTGAACTTTAGAAATCTACAACCACATTTAATGAAAGTTAGATCATATGGTTGCATTTTAAATCAAGGAGGGTAATGAGATATGCTATATCATGACACAAATTCATGATCAATGGATTGTATTCAAAGATTGGATGTTATCAATGGCTAGGCAAATGGAATTAATGCATAAAAATGAGGTAATTACTTCAGCTACACCCTTGTGAAGGATTGAAAGGAATGAGTGACACCATTAATACATAGGTGGCTATGAAATCTGGTATAGGTTGATAAAGCATGAAACCCTAGATTTGATTGACGCCAAATATAGAAAATGTATTGAATGATTTCGGTGGTGTTGGGTTCAAGGTGTTGAAGAAACTTGTCAGTGAAAGCAAGTATATGAAGTTGAATGAAAGAGGTAGATGAATGAGAGAGACCTTAGTATGCATATGTTGTGAGAAGATGACCTAGACTATAACTCAAAAAATCATCTAGGCTATGCATCAAGTGTGAAGCAGTGTAAAGAGATTGTAGAATAGAGAAAGAGAGTTAGAATATAGGATGTTCTAAAGTGCAGATTGCAGAGAAGAGAAGAGAAAAGAAGAGGGATGAGTGGATGAGTTAGCAACAACAGAGATAGAGAGTATTCTTGAATGGAAGAAAATAAAAGATTGAGAATTTACATAATAGGTTTGTAACACAAAACTAGATTAGGTTGAATCATTTGGAGTTGTAGCTCTATAACTCTTACATTGTAAATATGATTGGTTGGTGTCATCAAATAGCTGAGTTGGTTCTTTAATGTAGGGAGTGGGTGAATCCTTGTAGTTCATGCTCCTCAATCAGTGGATTAGTGTCTCCTTGGGGTTGGTGCCCTTAAACATTGTAACCAACAAGGTCTTATTGTGAGGCTAGATTAGGACAATAGATCCTAGCTAATATTCTCACCGTGATTTTCCTATATTTGGTTTTCAACGTATATCTAGTGTTATGAATTTTTGTGTTTGTGTGTATGTAATATTTGCATGATGTTCATTAAATCTTCATAAGGGTTAAAAGATAAAGTTTTATTTAATCTACTGATTCGCTCCCCCTCTAACTAGATTTTTTTGTTTCAATGCTCTTCATTCAAGAGAAATGTATAAGGTGAGGAGGAGATCGTTCTCCCTACCACAAGAATGCTTGGTTCTCTTGTGGAGTGTTTTCTAGAAGTTTTGGTGCATGGAATCAGAGGGATTCTATCCAGGAACAAGGATTTGAATTTTTTAGTATACTAGTTAGGTGGAAAAAGTGAGCATGTTGATCCTTTTCCATTGATGTCAAAGGGGGAGAAAGTGAGGTCAAAATGTTGAATTTCTTAGAAAGGATATATCCATCATATGGGGAGAAAGATTTGAATTGAAGAAATGATAAATTATGGAGAAGGTGAATGTTGAATTTCTCAAAAAGAATACCTTTTCTTTATTTCCTTTGAAATACCATATCTTTCACAAGGCGAGTAAATGTGATAGCACATGAATCATTCAGACTTATTATTTCTACTATTCTGTTGTGTGTTTTGGTGATCCTAGCATTTTACTATTTGCAATTAATGACAAAGGCAGATATTGTTGAGAATATGTTGTCATTGATGTCAAACTAATGTCAACAAGTCATTACTATTGATAGAGTTTATCAAAGGGTATCAAGGTTGTCAGATGTGAAGGTTTTCAAGATGAAGAAATATTGTAGGAGTAAAAGTATTAACATCGATCTTAAAGTTCCAAAAGCATGTTATGTAGGCTGTCTAATAGATATCATATCTTGTATCATGTTTTTCATGGTGTGACTTCCTTCAGATATTTAATATATTTATTATATCATGTCAGCTATGTAGTCAACAATGAGTGTGGTGGACCAAAAATATATATTTTGGGCAGAGAGATTAATTAATATGGGTGACCCATTTATTTTAGAAATATGTTGTAGCTCTTGGTTTGAAGGAGAGTATGTCTGTACTAGTTCTATTAGTTTCCCGATTTTCTTGTGGCATGAATCAATATTCGAAGAGTTTGAAATATCAAAATATTCATCAAGCTATTCTAAGTTCAAGGTATGTGTGGTAATTGCTACAAGCATTTATAATTCAATTCAAGCATGTGGAGTGAGGATATGACCTATTTAAGGTCTTCTTGGTGGTGCAAGGCATCAAGTTATTTTGGCAGCATGTTTTGACCATTATATTACCTATTTCATATAATTTGAATTTAGGTCTATCATATGTTGTCTAAGTTGGTGTGGATCCCTAGTCAACATAGAAGAGTGCTAATGTAGTGTCAAGTATGTATTTCAAATGTTCATATGCATTGTAATGTAACTTGAAGAAATAGAGTGCATCCATGTATGTCCAAATGTAATTAATGATTACAGTGAAATTATAAGGAGTGGGATGCACAATTATGTCATAGCAGAAGCATGAAGAAAAGAGAGTGGACGCCAATATCAAAGTGTCTGTAGGTGTCATATTTCCAATCCACCATTATTTTTTTGTAGTAGGATTAGTGTACTACCTATTGTATTGTTCTGATAGGGATTGGTGTCTCTATTCCAGTAGGGATTGGTGTCTCCTATAGATTGGTGCCTATTGAATCTTTTGGATATTGGTTTCTTTGATAGGTTGGTGCCTACCTCATATTATCAAATTTCCTTATTATATTCTTGGTTTTGAGAGCTTCTCACCATAATTTTTCCCATTTTGAGTTTCCACATAAATATCTGGTGTTATGTGTTATTTTGTGTTGTGCATTAATTGCTTAGCTTACTATCTTGTATGGTTCAGTGCTCTTCATGTTGAAAACTCATAATGTAGTTGTGAAGATTTCTAGAATTATTGTAATTGTTTGGATCTACTGATTCACCCCCCTCTCAATAGACTGTTTTCCCTCTAGCTTCACTAGTTTTTAGCCTTCATTAATGTAAATTATGTGCATGCATACTTTAGAATCTATTTCTTTCATTTCATGATAGTCCCATGTGAATATGGTTTTCTATGCTTGCAACATGGTTAACAGTGAAGACGATTGTGTAGTTGTCAATTGACTATTGACGTTTAGTGTTCTACTTGGTGTAATTCCTATGATCAAAGTTGATGTCGTAATAGAGGGAATGTCAAGGATTACTAAATTGGGACTACAATTATGGGTAGTAATGTATGAAAATTTAAGAACTAAAATCAGACGTGCATTTTTAGGTATTATGTTATGAAAGGGTCATGCAAGCATGTTATACTATTGTATTTATGTTGCTCCCTACCATAAGATTTCTACATAATTTTTACAAGGACTTCATCTTTATTTTGGGTTTCTAATATTGGACTACGTTCAATTTTCATTAGTGTTTGTAATGAATATTAACCATTCTCATCTAGGGTAGGCCATATAGTTGGTCTAAATTTGTATGTGGTCATGCAAGTAGGTAAAAGGCTAGTTTATGTGTCACATTTCCAAATTGGAAATGATCATATTACAAGACCTACAACCAATGAATGTATCTACAATGGCCAACCAAGCTCTTCGTAGGATTAAGGAGTATCCTTCAAGGTTTTCTTTAGGTTGTAACCCCATAAATTCTATAGGTTATTCCCATGATTCCAATATGATAACTGAATCTTCTATAATACCCTCTAGTTTAATAGTTGACTTGTCTACTAGTTGTAAAATAGTAGGTGTGGATCAAAGCTCCATTATTTGAAGTTTTTTCATGGCTTCCTTAGATGTCATTATATTTATAGGTTCTCCTCGATCAATTAAGGTATTTTTTATGAGAGTTCCTTTGACTTGAACATCTACTATAGGGCCCCTAGAATCTACAATTTTAGGAACAACTATATTTCTTAGCATGATGTCAAAAAGCTTCCCTAGAACACGCATAGTCATAGGGTCCTTTTGTTTCCTACATGGATGCTTAAGGCATAACTCTCTCACAATCTTTGTGTATGTTGGAACTTCCTTAATTTCTTGAATCATGGGTATTTTTATGTAAACACTTTTGAGTTGTCTTAACAGGTCATAAATAATTTCAGAATGATATTTTTGTATAGTTAGTCTTTCAGGGAATGGTGGTTATAGATTTATGTTAGTTGGGTTAACCTAATACTATTTAGGTTCCTTGGGTTTTCTATCCATATTTTTTGTTGGGGGTTACTCATCAATCAACTCTGTGATACAAGGAGATGAATTCCCAGCTATAATTTTCCCTACACAAAGGTATACATCACTCACCTCAACCACTTAGGTTCAGTATTGTATGGTGTCATTAGTATAAGCCTATTGAAAATACTCATTGTTAAGGTTAAATGAAAGTTGTGATTCTAGTTGAGATTATTTTAGTTGTGATGGTGTAGCCAATGCTAGATTTGGCAATATGGTAGGTGGTTGTGAGTGCAAGGGATGTTGTGACTATAGGTAGTTTGTATTTTTTTTTTTACATTTTTGACATCTATGCCACTAAGATGACCATTGATTTTTTTGGGTGGTCACTGAGATTTATATTTTGAAACCTAGTAATGTTGTGGCTGCCATATCCCTTTTCATTTTTGAGTCCAACTGGATGCTTAGGTCATTGGCCATGGTGGATTTCATACATTGTTCCAGGGATGAGGGTTCAAATTTGCAAATGTTTAATTACTACTTGGAAATGACATATCGTGGGTCAAGGTATCAAGGCATATCTTGTCTTGGTTGCCATGGTTTGTGTTGAGTGATGTAAAAAAACTTGACCTTATTCATCCTCCAAGGTGTGAAATTATAGCTTCCCTTTCTTTTTTCAAAGCGGCAAGCCAACTTTTTGTATTTGCGATTGATCATCTTTTGGTGATAGTATGGAAAAAATTATAATATTAGTGTTTCCTCTTCTTCTTAATAATTATTTTTGATATGGAGGGCATCCAATTGGGTATACAAGTGGCTAATGATGTCCTCCTTCATATTGGATAGGAGATTGCTAAGTCCCACCCTTGAAACTCTAGTGGATGTCTTATTAAGAGAAGTAGTTTTTTCACCCTTAGTCTTCTTAATAAATGATTTGGAGTAGTCTCTGAACACCATACAAATATCATAAAAATGGAGTTGAGTGATGTCTCTTGATCCTATGAGATTTAGAGTGTCCTAACAATATCCATGGTCTCCCTTAAAATTACCAATTTTATAGATTTAGAAGAGACTCTGTTTTGAAGTGATTCAGATTAAGACAAAACTAAAATCTCACAATATAATATTCCACTAGCTCATGTTCTCTCTATGACATCTTTAGGATGTCATCCCTCTTTTTTTTGTACCTCTACAGTAATCTTAATATTTCTCCTATAATTTTGTCTTCATTTTCTCCCAATTAGGAACAACATTCCTCTCTAACCCTACAAACTAGCATAGAGAAACATCCTTTAATGTGGCTAGAAATAATTTGAGTTGGTAAGCATTTTTGGTATATTCATATCTCTGACACAACACACCAAAGTTAAAAATAAATGTGTCTATATCCTCTAGAACTAGTCCATAAAAAATGTGTAATGCTGAAGGAAGTATATTTTTAAGAGAAGTATCCCTTTCTTGGTTGGTTATTGAGAATTCAAACATCACATGCTCTCCTAGGTTGTCCACACCCTTTTAGCCACGATGTCAAAATGTATTATGGAAGTCTTCTCTATTTTTAGTGTAGCTACTAGTGTGAGGGATCATATGTCTTCTTCGTTAATTCCTTCAAAATATTATGTTTTTTCACCAATACCTTCAAAAGCTTCATGAGCATAGGGGAAAAATATTTCCAAAGCATCTCTTTGCCTCCACATACAATAATTTTGGCTCTTTTAATCAACAATTCTTGCACATTGTTAGTAAATAGTGTGTTTTTTTTATTCCTAAATACTTATTGGTCCTAATACTGAAACACAACTTGTTTTTCTATGAAAGATTGGAAATAATTCAAAACAAATAGAACCCTAAACTTAGCAACATCCCCAACAATGACATGAAAAATGTTGAGCTTCCTCTAATGCCTAATTAAATTGTGCTAATGATTATGCACACTATTCAGTGGACTTGAGAATCCCTAGACTAAGTAGTTCATCACTAAAAAGAAGGTCTTCCATTAAATCATGAACCAAGGAGTCATAAAATTTAGATAGTGTTGGTAATATATATGAATTCATGAATTTGAAACATCTTGCATTAGTTGAGTAGAGGTGGATGAAGCACATATAAATACAATAAAAGTTCTTACTTAGAATAAATTTCTATTTCTAAAAACAGAGTAAAGGAATATAAACAACTAGCTTTTTCTATGAGTACTTAATGCTTATGATTGTTACTAAATAACTATTATATTGCAGTATGTCCTAACTTCATTAACCTTAGGAATACTAAACAAAGTATATACAAATTCTAACTTTGAAACTATAATGCATCATTCATAATCACATGAACTGAAAACTATGAATTAAACTCATAATGCATAATCTAATATATCAATCTAAATTAAAGTGGTTCAATAGTACCTCAAGTGGTCCTTGCTTGAGTTGTTGCATCCACAAGATCTTGTTAATCACTCAATTACTTAGAAAAACATGTTATCAAAGTACTTCTTCTTTATTACATTCTAAACATACACAAAATTGTTGAACAAAATCTATCATGAAATCTTAGGAAATATTATTCAATATAAAACACATATGTTCTAGATCTCCTCCTTGATAGGGTACCCCATGAGGGAGTCCAATTATCCTTGAATTAAAAAAAAATGAAAATAGATGTCACATATTCCTAAAGAATAGGAAGATGACTGATTTTCAAAAAAAAAAATTAAAAACTATTAGAACAGGGACTATGTACTCAATAGGTTTAACTGTTATAAAAAAATACACCCAAGTAGAGTAGTTTCTATTATAATTTATAGTCCTATTGAGAACAAAATTCTTCTCCTACTTGTCTTATTAAAAGGTAAAAGTAATGTGTGTTGATCCATGACCTCACTCTTAAATTGCTACCTCCATCTTTTTCTAAAAGTGGTCATGTTGTAGTAAATTGACTCCTTTGCATCAAACTATTATGGGTTGAGAAGCTCGTTGTTGTAGGTTGATAGATATCTTGTTGCAAATGTTAGTCTTTATTTTTCAAGACATTTTCATTGTTAGCAACTCTAATTTAAAAATAAAATCCTACTAAACTTCATAGACATTCATAACTCATACCTACACATATTAATATAATATGTTTCAATTCCAAATGCTTTAAACTACTTAAAGTTATATGAAATATTTGATAATGTCTTAAAATTTAGCAAAAAATAAAGGTAAAAGTATGAAATTGCAATAGGAGACTTGTCAATTCTATGGCTCATCAGGGAAAAATATGATTAACATTGTCATGCTTATAATATCATTTTATCATTCTACATATGCCCATTGATGGCATATAGTTTCATAGGTTTGTATACAAAAATACAAGTTGCAAAAATACATCGTATTTATACAACACTTTTATACACAAATTTGTGAACCCCAATGCCCAATGTGAAAAAATTCCATCAAGACCTAGTTGTAACTATAACATGGTAATGGAAATGGTTAAACAAAACTAATAATCTTTAAATATAAATTATCTAAAGGTGTAGGCTAGATTGTTGTTTAAAGCTTTGGAAATTAATTGGTAAGGACGATTGTGTCAAACTACTTGTTAATTTATAAATTATTTGGGACATTTATGATTATTTTTTGAATCCTTGAGCTATCATTTTATTGTTCTATGCATGCCCATAACTAGCATAAAGTTTGATAGATCTGTATACAAAAGTACAAGTTGCAAAACATAGTGTTTATACAACAATATTTCTAAACAAAAATTTGTGAACCCCAGTGCTTGATTTGAAAAAAAAAAATTTCTATCAAGTCTTATTTGCAACTATAACATGGTAACGAACATGATCAAATTGAAATACTAATATTTAAACACAAATTATCTAGAGGTGTAGGCCAAATTGTTATTCAAGGGTTTGGAATTTAATTATTGAGGATGATTATATGTCATACTATTTGTTAAGGTATAAATTATTTGAGATAGATATGATTAAGGTTGGCATGATTGAGATATCATTTTATCATGCTACTCATTCCCATACCTAGCTTAAAGTTTCAAATGTTTCAAAATATATTATATTTATACAATAACATTTTTATACACAATTTTTTTAACCCCATGTCTAATGCAAAGAATTACATCTCCATCACGAATTAGTTGCAACTATAATACAATAATGCACATGATTAAATTAAAATAATAATATTTAAAGATAAAATATCTAGAGGTGTAGGCTAGATTGTTGTTCAATGGTTTGGAATTCAATTAGAGAGGATGATTGTGTTTCATAAATTTTTTAATGCATAAATTATTTCAAACAGATATAAACAAGGTCAAAATTCTTAAGATAACATTTTACCATACTACACATGCCTATACCTACTATAATTTTTTATTTATTTATATTAAAAAAATTCAGGTTGCAAAACACATTATGTTTGTCCATCTGCATTTATGTATACAAATTTGTCAACTCCAATGTTTGAATGC
This sequence comes from Sequoia sempervirens, assembly GCA_007258455.2. NCBI lineage: Eukaryota > Viridiplantae > Streptophyta > Pinopsida > Cupressales > Cupressaceae > Sequoia > Sequoia sempervirens. The sequence goes on along the minus strand of VDFB02105785.1, from coordinate 213,615,652 downwards.
CCCTCTTTCACTGACTAGAATAATACAAGTTTATGCATTATTCAATTCTAACATCTATGGCTAAAGGCAAGTAATGCTCACAAAAGGAGATAGGAGAATATATTTGAAGTATATGTACAAATTTTTAAATAATTATTTATAACATTGGTAATCAGTCTAGAATATTTTAAAAAAAATATTATTTTTATCTAAGGAAAAAATTAATGAGTTCTTAAAAAAGATTTAAAATTTGGTTCCACTTTGTTGAAAAAAAACTTTCCTATCTAATTTATTTCACATGCATATGATGGCAACCACTAAATTCTCCCTTATTAATCAATAAATGTTGTTATATTATTAGTAAATTATTTCAATTTAGAAAAAGAAAATATTATTTTACATAAGTCTAATGCTACTATAACTTAAAACTCAAATTCTTTGCTCAAATTAGTATTCACTATCTGATAAACATATAAACAGTTCACGACCAAAATCAGATCTCCTAAAAATATAAACAATTTCTATTTTTCCCAACATAGTGACATATCATAAATATCATACCACACCAATCACCAAGCAAAATGGCATCATAACATAAAAACCGCCAAACAAAACAACATCCATTCAAGGTTTTGGAATAGCCATCAAAAACCTATTTGAAAGGAAAACCAATTTTCTCGAAACTTCATAATTAAGCAAAAATTATGGCTAAGACTAGTCTCTATTTTTGACCCTCTTCATAGTTCCATACTAGAATGACAAATAGCATGAGCTATTGGTAGATATACATACCATTCCACCTTGTATAAATTTTGGGAATGCATCGTTAGACATCATATTAGACAATTCACCATACAAAATAACATCATAACATAGAAATCGCAATACAAACTGATGGCATTCATTTAGGGTTTCAAAACATCCATTGAAAAACCATTTAAAACAAAAACCATTTTTAAAACCTCACAATTAACCAAAATTTCTGCCTAAGACTATTCTCCATTTTGGACCCTATTTAGAGTTCTAGATTAGTTTAGCAAATGGCAAGAACTATTCATAGATATACATACCTTGCTTTGCAGATATAGGAAAGCCGTTGTCCTCCTAAAACCCCTTCCACTACTCTACAAAAAACACAAAAGACACAAAAAAAAGAAGAAAGACATAAGGGAAAGGGGCTCATAGTGGGTAGGGGTCCAATGGTGGGTATAGAAGTAGGCTTGAGTGGGCCCTATAATGCATAGGCTTAATATCTAATAAACTTACAATTAATATCCAATTGTAAAACACTTTTATCCATAAAGTACACAAATTGACAAATCATGTGATGCCACATTAGTGCACCAATAATACATGACCTAGTGACTCACTATTGGTCTCACCTTTTTTTTGGGCCATTTTGGATACCTTGACAAAAAGCATGTTGATATGGCTTTGAAACCAATTTTTATAAGTAGGGGATTTGCCAAATAAGCTGCTGTACAAATTTAGGAGTGATTTGAAATTTTCACAAAAGACTTTGAGAAGTGTGAAGTTATGATGGCCCACTATAGGCCCCTCTCCTTTAATGTCTTAGTTTTTATTATTCTATTATATAAAATAATGCAAACTTAAATAACCCACAATGGATTGTGGAAGCGACTATTATCCCTACAAGACGACATTCTTGAGATATCATAATGGTACTTGGTATTGTGGACTTGCTTCCAGGTCACAAATGTCTACGACCTCCTCGAAGCCCCTCATCTCATGAGCTCGCAAATGTACATAAATATTTAGCTCCCCAATATATGCTGTCCAAGCATTGTAATTCCTTGTAAACTAGATGAAGTAAAATTAACTGAATATGGTTTAAAAAACGACGGAAATGTAGGAGGAGGAAACCCTTCTTTAGCTTGAACCATTCGATAATAAGTAATTGCAGAGGATATTTCTCTTGGAAATCACACGTTGATTTCCATAATATGGCTTACCTTTTTAAAGCAGGTGAGGATTCCAAACTCGTATTGGCCGGACAGGTGTATGAAGAGTAAGAAATGTGAGGATGTGCCATGCCAATAAATAGGTACCACTAATGCCTAATATACATACGGAATACTGACACCAAGTAACAAATTTCCTTGAACATTAATTCTCCTCCTGTGACAAATGGGTTATCCTAAGGTAGTTGCACTCACTACTGTTTTTGCACTTACGATCATGCATATGCTGCTGCTTCTATGTAAGTGTCTCCCTGCCTTATTATTTTATTGAATGAGCGTGCTGTTTGATTGACATAGATGATCTGTAGTGATGGAGCAGAGCATTTACTTGTAAGTGTTAATGTTGTGCAGGTGAAGGTTTTGAATGTGAGAAGCTTCCAGTGGAATTCTGTGCTTTTGCAGTGTCATCCTCAGGAGTTCGCTGTGTGCTTGAGAAGAAATACTCCCCCACATCACCCTAATATGAATGCCAGGTTACAATTTCACGTAAAAGCCCATCTAAAGTACTCCAAAGAGCACTGAAGTGAATTTAAAATCTGACCCAGCTGAATAGTTCTGCCTTTTTTAAAAGAACAACCAGTCTCAATCAAAGAACAGTTGATCATATCTTTGTGATTGTTTTTTAGATGTAAAAACATGCAATTTTATTTATTGAGTTTGTGATAGTGTGGATGTGCATTGCAGTCCTCTGGTATCTTGGCAGAGAAGATAACGGAATGGATAGAAAGCGAAGAGTGGCTGTAGTCGTGCGGTTTAGAGAGAAATTTTGTGGACTTGTCGTCTGATGATCTGAACAGCAATAATCTGTTTACTTCCAAGTTATGCTCAGATAATTGCCAAAAGAGTTGCCCCAACATTAAGGAACTGTACTTTAATCTGGCTGCAGGGGAAGGTAAGATATACAACAATTATACCATTCTCTGTCTTTGTTTCATTTACTATTTCATTTCATTTAAGCTGAATATATTTTGCATTTGACCTACCATTGACAGGGATATACCTGCCTAAACTTTGCGAGACAATCAAGAAAACGCCGGTGGAGTATGCAGCAGATGCACCAACCGTCCTGGCTTCTCTTTCTCTTGCGGCTACACCTCCAACGTCCTCATAAGTCTTGATCCATGAAAAATTAAATGGACTCGGCAATTGTTCTTTTACGTGTCAATTAACTTCTTACTGGATTAAAGTAATCTAGAATAAGGAAGAATGAACTTCTAGCCTCATTTTTACATTATTCCAACTCAATGTTATTTTTGTCTTCTTGGCATCATACTTAATACCTCCCTTTACCTTTGTATAACTTGGCCATTTTAAAATGATTTAATATGCTTTCCTTTCATATTTAATACCTCCTTTAATCTATGTAATGTTAGTATGAAATCAACTTGCACCTCTTTACACATTTTCAAAGATTTAACTTATTATCAACTTTTATCACATCTATACAAAATACTTATTCTAATTTGTCATGGATTAGTACATTGATCAATTTGATTATAATAAGATGTAGATTATGTAAGTTCTTCTACTTGTTTAAAATGTAAATTATATTGTCTTCTACTATAATTGTCAATTTTAGTTGAGACACCAAGGACACCTAAATATATACTTATCAATATACATTAATATATAATTACTATAAACATAAATTATTGTTGTTATAATTTAAGTTTATTGTAATGTTATTGGTAAATTAGTTAATAAGTAATTTTTAATACTTGATTTTCAAAGTTTATAAATAAATTTTATAAAGGAAAATATTAAAAAATGATAAAATAAATATCTATGCAATGTCAAATATCATATTAATAGCATTTAAAGATGTCATTTAATATTGAGATATGTACAATGTAGAAAGGAAGGGAAGGTAGGTCATGAAAGGAGACACATGGCTGCAAGCTCCATTGAAGTACGTATGGCTTCCAAAAGATTCTATAAATTTATAATTAGCATGCATTTGACTCACCTAGTAGCATCAAATGGTTAAGAATGGTGATACTTTTCCTATGGGAGGCACACACATTGTGGTACATGCTGTAAAAAACTCATCTTGTCTTTCTATCATGGATGTTTCCAATATTGAATGTGAGGGTTTATAGGCATAGAGAGAGAGAGAGAGAGAGAGAGAGAGAGATAAGGGTGAAACATGGGAAACCTAGCGAAGGAGAAAAAGATCTCTCTGGTTAATGCCTTTCACACTACCCCTAGATGGAATAACCACATACATGCAAGTAACAGGAAGTGACTTATGCAAAGGACTATGAGGACATTTTCCCAATAAAAAGGCATCTCATATAAAGGAAGAAATATTTCTACGTCTCTATCAAAAATACCTTCAATATTGTTCCTAGAGATGAGCACATTCCTCAATGACATTACTTTCAAAAATTAGTTTTTTAATTCCAAATAATCTACTCCTATTGTTAAATTCAATTTATATAGGTTGATCAATTCATATGTCAATACATTTACATTTATTTGAGGTATTTTATCAAACTATTCATGTGCCATACACCTCCATTCATATTCTTTAAGATATTTTATTAAATAATTATCATATTTTCTCTCTTTTCTTTCACTTTGTATTGTGTATACCTAGGTATCCTTCATTGCTAGAAGTGTTGGGTTAGTTTTAGTCCAAGTTTTAGAGCTATCATAGATAAGAATATATGTTTGCAAATAACACATACAAGGATGCAATAAATATTTTCAAGGAGTTCTTAAAACATTAACTATTAAATTATTTGATCAATCATGAGAAGTTGTATTTGATAGGATTTCTAGTACAATCAATTGTTATATTATAGAAATAAAAGTTGGATTACACTCCTAGAAGAATACAAAAAGTAACTTGAACTTATACTTTGGATTTCTAAATATATTTAAAATAAATTATATCATAGAGACAAAAAATTTGAAATTTTTTGAACTTGTAAATTAGATTTCCAATCTAAAATAGCTATTGGGTAGCAATTCAAAATCCCTTTTCATCTTGTCTAAAAATAATGGATATAGATAAAGAATTTATGGCTTTAATGGTTAAATATACTTATTCGATGTTAAACCAAGGGAAAGGTTCTCTATCTAATGTAACATGAACCTATTTGAAAGCTAGATCATAGTTCTTGTTCTTCATTATTTATATTGGATTCTATACATTATAAGGGGATTTATGAAAATAAATATACTAAGAGGAGGGATTCCTTATGGTGTTATATTCAATAGAAAATTGATGGTTCCATTATAATGACAATTACCATAAGGTAATTTATGTTTTCAAGTTATCCTTGTAACAACATTGTATGATTTGGACTACCTATATTATGAGAAAATTATTAGTTAGAGGATTGATATTATTGATTATAAATATATCACTCAATAATTAAAGATTAAAACTAATAATAACATTTAATTCAATATGTTCTAATGTGGCTTGTAAAAATATTTTCTTAACTACCATTATTAATTATAATTGATGAGTGAATTATTATTGTAGTGGTCAATTATAAGTATGCATTAAAACCATTATATGGTTAACCTTTGAAATAATATTAGATGTAGACATGGTAAGATAACATTAACATTTTATAACATAATTTACACAATATTTGTAATACATTTGCTATGAGTGTGTTGCGAATGTATAGTGACATGGTGTAAATTATACCTTCAATTGTAATGAACATATGATTAATGAGAGTAGTACAGTACTAGACAATCTATATAACATTATGCCTAAAGTATGTTGCTAAATGTTGTTGAATTGGAAAGATATAACCTTACATTTATTTGCATCTGAATATGGCAATTATGACTAGGTTATTGTAACTTCTTATGTATGTTTCCACTGTGGATTGAAGTACTAGAAATAAATGCTTCCTTATATATAAATAATGTTCTATAGTTTATATGGTGTACTTGTCAAGAAGAAGATTGTTCTTAGGACTATGATAATATTTTTTTACCATTATTACTAGTGCAATAGATAAAGGACAATGAAATTTGATAAGAAGTTCCATGAAATTATAACTTTAGGTATAATATTAGTGAATTTCTAAACATGCATATTCTTGTGTTTGATAAATATATCCTAATATGAAATGGTTTATATCCTATTATGTTGTATTTCAATTATGAAGATTTCATACTATAGTATGATAAAGATATTTTATGTCATTGAATCATATTATAGAAGGGAATCACTTGGAGCTATATTAGGTCTTTACATGAATATTAAGCTGGCTTGGATGAATGATGGTTCAAAATTAGGTCCTCCATTGATAAAAGATTTCTAAAAAGTTGAAATTATGAAACCACAATTAATTATTGGACCTCCTAAAACTCCTCTCATTATAGGACCCCCTAAACCTCATGGCCATATCCTAAAATTTATAAAATAACTCTCTAGTAACCATGTGCAACAAGATGTGTTGAAGAACCAAGTTATCATGTAGTTGCACACACATATAACACTAAAAATAATAAGCAACCAAAACAAATTCCAACATCCATTCCATTACTCAAGCCATATCGTCGATGCCCACCTCGCCTTCCTTAATGTAATGGTAAAGAATATGATCTTATTGAGAAAATTCATAATACTCCAACCAAGATCTTGATTGGAGATATAAAATACTTTCATTTAAGGATTTTTATGTTTAAAAATACTTGTTTTTATTGTTAATTGAGATGACTAGCGGTAGACAATAGATTAACATATTTGCTTATTTTACTTTATGTTTAACTAAATTAGTGAATATTTTGGAAGTAATAGCTTATGTTAAATGCATTGCTTTATGATGACTTTGGATGAGATGATTATGCTGCATTAATCTTTATTACCATGATTGTTGCCCTTTTCATAAGGGTTTTTAACAGGGTATCTTAAAGATTGATGAGATGGTTAAAATCTCTATCTAATCATGAGGAATGACTACACCATAAATAGGCCCTACTGGATGATGAGTCACTCAAAGTTTGAATCGAATTCTTCATAGTCGGTTGAGGAACTTTTACTTCCAATGCCAATCTGGCGTAGTTCTGGCATAGTCCTCCTTAGTCAACTTCAGTTCTATTTTTAGTTTCATTTTGTAATCTGTAGTTGGTCACCTTAAGTTTTGGCAGTTAACACCATGTTAGAAGCTAATAAGGATATTTTATAAATATCCACATTTTGTTCTTAGTTAGGAGTTAGATAATTTGCAATTAGAATTTCTGTAATCACAAGCAATACGTTGTTCTGTGTTCTACTTTTGATCAATGAGAAAGGAAGCAAGAAGTTAATTAATTCATTGTGTTGAAGGATCTTACCTAAGGAAGAGTAAGGCCCACTCAACCTTTGGAATGATCTTATGGTATTTTTGTTAAGTGTTGTTATTTTCTGATTTATTAATATTAAATCTATAGTAGAAACTGATTTTGAATTGTTCAATAATTAAAATCATCTTCTATCTTGGTAAATATTAAGATCAAATAATCACTTTTGTTTACAATTATGTTTCGAAGTTTCAGTTTATTATGGTTAAGATCGAATAGTTAGAATGTTTAGATTTGTTTATTAGAAATGTTGAATTGAACCATTAGAATTTTTAAACAAGTTTCTTCTATAAATTAGGTTTAGATGTTGTTCGAATCAATTAGAATTAATGTTTGTTTGTTAAGCTTCATTAAAAAAATGTTAGGAATTTATGGAAAGATGAAGTTGAAGTATGTTCAGAATCTGTTCATGGAGAAATTAGTCTTTATGCTTTTTAAAATAATCATCATTTTCCTGCAATTCATTTGTACTCTTAAATTAGCATTTACTTTCCAGCAATTAAGTTATGGATTTCTTTTAAAGCAAAATAGAATTAATTTGGAATTCTATATTTTAGATTAGGGATTAAAGTAATCATTAATTGTCTCCATGAATTGGTCTAAATTGAAGTCAATAAAGTCAAAATTAAGTCAGCAAAATTTTAAATTAGAAGTTAAAGTAGATTTAAATTTTAGGAATCAGTCGCTATAGTTTAGCTCCTAAAAGCTCCTAAAGTAGGAAAAATGATACCTGAATTCACTATTTACAGTGCAAACCCCACAAAAAGAATCTGTGACAACTATCCTTATCACATATTGCTCTGAGACACACCCGGTTCGATAAAAGAATTAATTAAATGATGCAAGTTGTGACATCTACGACCTTTCCCATTAGATCTCCCATTAGGACTTTACTCAAATATCACCTACATACCACAGGATGTTCTAAGAGGCTTTTCAGAAGATTGATATCTCACCTTCTGTCAAATCGAATGATGTAGTAGCTTTGTTTGATTGTATGCAAGAAAAAATGTTGGATATTAAACATTCTTGAAACATGAATTACCCTTGATTGAGGTTTAAAACATACATGAATCTCTAATTCAATATGTATTTCCATTAATAAAACTAGGGTTATACATACACTTATTAATAATGAATCAAGTATTAATGTTTGTAGCATGATTCTTCTAGATAAACTTGGTGTGGATAAGGATCATTTAAGACCTAATTATCTTTCTATTTGTGGCTTTGATAATGTTAGTAGGCAACAATTAGTAACAATCATAGTACCCATTAAGGTAGGACCCATTTTTTTTCCTACCCCTATCCATATCATGTCGAGGCCACTTTCATATAATCTTCTCCTAGGTAGACAATGAATTCATGCCATGAAAGGAGTCTCGTCTACTCTTCACTTTGATATTAAATATGAATATAAAACAAGGTATATACAATAAAAGTGGATGAAAAAATATATAATTCACAAATTGAAGCCAAACATCACTTCCAACTCTCTTAATACTTTAATTCCACCTTCAAAAGTTGAGGCACTATCTTCTAATGATAATGATACTATGGGTACATTTTGGGGTTATGATTGGGTATCATTAGATTTTACATCTCATTTCATTAGGGAACCTAAAATATCGCCATCAAAGCCTAAAGATTCAAATATTATAACATCTAGTACAAATAATTATCATAATAATGATTTACCATCAAATGCATGCCTTGGTGATGATTGGGATTCATTAGATTACCCTCCATTGTGGGACAATACAAAATCTCACAATCTCAAACTAAGGAGTCTTGTGTTTCATTTACTCAATCTTGTTCTATACCAACAAATGCAAAAACATCACTCCTTAATGGTGATGGGGGCTCTTTATCTTTCATCCTTTGTGTGTTGGTGATGCCTAAATATAAAAAAAATTAGAGGATTTTCATTTTTGCGAAAGAATCAATTCTTCTCATAAGAGTTTAGATGAGATTTCTACATCTAAGTTGGAAGAATATTATGGGCTTGGATATAAAATACTTTCTAAAAATGGATAGAATGGAAACATAGAACAATGAATTAAGAATCACGTAAATTCTATAACATATCTATCAAGAAAGGGTTTAGGTTTCTAGTCTTCCTCTCCTTTTTCTACATCTTATCTGCCATCATCTACTATATTTAAAACATTATGTGGCAAGTGAGAAATATTTTCTTCACAAGATAAAAAATTGTCTCCTAGACACCTTTATCAAAGCATGAGCATATTTTTTTGAAGCACCTCAAATCTTCCTTGATTACTCTTCCTCCTTGAACTTGTAATAAATTTTATATCAATAACTCTTTTGTGCATATCATCGAGTATATGGTCATTCCATAAATGAATGCTATGCTTTGAGCAGTAAAATATAGCTTAGTGATTGTGGTGCTCCTCCATGTGTTGATGCACCTAATCCTTATAAATAATAATGTTCTCTTCTATGATGTTTCTCCTCACTAACTAACATTTGTAGCTTCATGTGTTTTCTTATTTCCATTCATGGTGGTACAATCTTGCATAAAAAACATATTTTCCATGGTTGCAACACAATAGTCTCATGTATGGTTTATTTTTTTCCTTTACACTTTGGGGGCAAGGATAACTAGTTTTGGGGAGGTTTGTATTCTTTTCAAGGATCCCCTCTTCCCATCTTTTTCCTTAAAATACCAACATAGCAAGTATGTTGAAATTTTAAGGTGGGCATATCACCCTATTCATTTAATAGATGTCTTGTGAGATAACCCTTTTGTGGTGGTGTTGTTTATAGCACCCCTTGAGGCATGGTTATCATTTTTTCTCTTGTGACATTAAGAATTAATTCATCCCCCATGATGTCAAACATTTATGTGCTCCCTGAAGTATTTATTGGAAAAATATTCCATGGATTTGGCATAATGAAGCTTGTCAATTCATGAACTTGAGCATTTTACATGGCCACCTAGCATAACACACCTTTGTTTCCAATAAATCCATGTATTTCATGAGTGATTTTACATCCTTATGAGAATACCATTTTGTCTAAACAATACATTTGAGAGATGATGTTTAGTATTTGAGATAATTCTAAGACCGAGGTCTCTTTTCCTTACCGACTTGAATCCTTTACAGTACTAACATGTGTGTTTGTGTTTTTATTATGTCTCATTGTTTACATTATTTTTATATCATTTTTTATTTTCATTTATATCATGTTTCTCTTTGCATTATGTTTATCTCATTGTGCATGCTTTGTGTTTGTCATGTTGCATTACATCCCATACATGTGTGTTCCTTTGTACTCATATTGTCTTGACATAGGATCTTGAATCATGGTGGCTAGAACATACCTTAGATCTAATTCCATCCTATATCTTCAATATTTGGATAATTGAACCTCTCTTGACATATTCTTAATTTAGTGTGAATTTGAGCATAAGTTCATTCTCTCACTAAAGTGGGGCTTAAATGAAGTGTTAAAAATTCTCACCCTTGATAATTTCACACCAGGTATCACTCCATCCTAAGTGATTGGACCTAATCATGCATTTAATTACCTATTTCATAAACATCTTTAAAAAATAAAACATGGAAAATGAAATTATGGATTTAATATTTTACCCTCAATACTTTTGGCCTTGAAAAGGATGGGTCTAGTTTAGGATGCCCCATGCCCTAGACCAACACTTTTGGCTCCAAATTTGAATATGTCAGTGTTATTATTTTAGTATTTAAATTTCCAATTTCATTTGTTGACGATCGATATTTAATTTTTGGGAAATCATAATAATTGCATATAAATACTAGTCATTTTATAATTTGAAATCCTAGAAAACCTATGGAGGAAATTGAGGGTCCTAAAATAAGTCAAGGGTAGAAAAAGGTGGAAATAACAACATTATTACAAAAATTTCATCAACCGAGTTCAAGTTTACAAGACATAAAGAAGAATTTTTTTTTTTCATGTGATGATCTATTATGATCAATCATGCCAAATCATGAAGATGTATGGAGTTATCCTCTACATGCTAGTTTTAGAAATCCATTATGTTCTATGAACTAAAATTTTGCAAGTATATCAAGCAATCAAGGAATCCATCAATCAATGTTTATGGCAACTTGTGTGACCTCACTTCATTAAGGGTTTCACATCAAGGTAACCTTGTCATTTATCATTGATTATTTCAATCAAATTATTGTTGTTTTGGCCTCTTCCTAACTTAGGGTATGACCTATTTATCATCATCAATCATTGTACATGGAGGTATAAATAGAAACAATGGGTTTGACTTAGGAAATACCCTATACAACACAACCTTTTCCCCTATTTTAATGTGTGTAGGTTAGATTTGGATGTTTTAGCAGGTGAAAATCTCAAAAAATAAAGTGCAAACCTTAGTCCATTGTTTAGAATTTTTAGATTAAAAAAAAAAAAAGTTCATTCAAGGGAACATTAAGCTCTAGACCAGCCAATTTAGGCTGAAATTCATAGTGCAAGTTCCTCATTATTTCCATTTTTCATAATATTTGTCTTTTTGCTAAATTACATTTCTAGATCTAGGGTTACATTTCAAATAGGTAGATGTCAAATCACATACCAAACTTGTCATCCTCACAAATCAACACAACATAACCCTAAGGGATTGGTTCTCCATTGTGGTAGCAAGACAATCATGAAGCCCTAGCTAATTTATGTATAATGTTGAGTCAAGTGAAAAGGAGATAATCGTAGTTAATCTAATTGGATGTAGGATCACTTTTCCTACTCAACAAATTATAACCCATTTACATTGTTCAATTGAAATGTGTTAATTTAACAACTATGAAAAAAGGATGGCTACAAAAACTAGACATTAATATAATTCCATAAAATATAATACTTATCTAAGTATCTTCCCTTTATTGAATCAAATTGACAAACAAAAAAAGAAACAATACCTCTTACTACATACATTGAAGGAGGTTATTAATAGGAAAATTATAGATGAAGTTGGTATATATTTTTAGGAAATAATGCATAAATACTTCATTCATTTAATCCATTTCCTACATAGACCCATGAGAGAAATCATGCATACAAACTTACAAAATAACCAAATACATAGATCAAAATAGACAAGCCACATGATAACACAAGGTATAGCCTAGAAAAAATCTCAAGAGGGAAAAACTCAACTTCCAAAAATATTCACACCATTTATTATTCAACAATAAGTTACTACATGCACCTACAGAGTTACAGTGAATACTTTTGAAGCATCATGCCTCTCCAATGCATCCTCCATGTGTCCAAGCATAAATCTACACATCCCATATCATGCTTCACATATGCTCTCCTTAGAAAGACTCAATAATGACAACCCACTCATCTAGAAAACCTTAAACACTAAACATGTGTTTTCTTTTAAAGATACAAGCTCCCACAAATACAACCAAGTGGTAAAATAAAACCATGTTCCACAAAAACTATCTGAAAAAAAAATTGATCCCACATTTAATATTTGGTATGAATATTTAACATTATTAAATTATTTACCCAAATACTAAATTATTATCTTGTCTCCCACACACATAAATTAATAAAAAAATGTTACAATATAACTTTACAAGTGAACCCAAATAATTACCTAATGCGGCTAAATACACTTCCTAGATGCACCACAACTAAACAGTTGTTGAATTACAATATTATAATATATCATTTTATGTAATGGTGTACAACATCAAATCCTAACATTATCGAACTTTTTTATAATATATAGATTGCATAAAGGTCAATCAATGAAATATATCACCATAACCATACATGATACCGCATGAATCTCCAACATGCTCTCGTGCTCCATCAAAATACTTACTGTAGCATTGAAAATTGTCACCCTTGACAATTTCACTCTAGGTTTAGCTCCCCTTATGTGCTTGGATCTAATTATGCATTTAATTACTTTTTTAATAAATATCTTCAAAAAATAAAATAATGGGAATGAAAGTAAGTATTTAATGTTTTCCCATGATGTTTAAGGCCTTGAAAATGATGGGTTTAGAGTAGGGTGCCCCACACCCTTGTCTAGCCCTTTTTGACTCCACTTTGGATATGTCAGTGTTGATATTTTATTATTTGAATTTCCAATTTCATTTGTTGGATATCAACATTTTTTTTTTTGTGAAATTAGAAGAATTTACTATAAATACTACTTATTTTCACCATTTTAATCCTAGTACATTCATTGAGAAAAAATGAGCATCCTAAGAACAATCAAGAGCGATCAAGAGCATACTTATTAAGATTAATTCAACATTCATTTCCGTCAAGCATCATGTCAACCATTTATCATGGTTTTATGTGTTCATGTTTTTTGTTCATTTATTTTGTGACTACTAATACTCGTAGGACTTTAAATCAAGCAAAAATTTCTCCTTGAAGGTGACGCGTTGTTGAATGTAGTCCATCAAGGAATATTGATTTGAGTGGTGAGTTGTAGCATTAGTCAATTCATTACCTTTTAATCATTTAACCTTTGACAAATTGGGGGTAAGCTCTCTTTATACATCATCATAACTATTGTGGAGGTAGAAATACCAAAATAGGGTTTGACTTAGGCAAGCCCCTATACAACACAACCCTTACCCATCTTTCATGGGTGTAGGTTTTCAAATTTGAAGCAAATTGGAGGAAATTAAGGACTAATTTATCTTTCATGCATTCAAAACCTACAAGTTGTCAAGACATAGAAAGTGGATTTTAATAATAATAGACAAAGTTTTGACAATTACTCTAGGAGAACAAGAATTATAGACTAGAAGCTATAGGCTTGTGACATTAGATCATAAAAAGTTGGAAGCTAGTCCAGGGTGCACCATGCCCCTAAATAGACATTTAGCCTCAAATTTATATGACAGGTTCCTTTGTGTCTACCCTCCACATTTCTAGAATTGATTTTTTATCTTTTAGTTTTATATTTCTCAAAAATCATCTCAGTTTGGCATATTTAAATAGTTAAATTAGGAACAACATGACTTCATTGAAAAAATAGGCCCTTAAGTGGCAAAAAAAATCAGAAAAAATAGAGTTAGGCAACTTGACATTGAATAAGTTATCTATATTATTTCAAAAATATGTAAGAATAGAATCTGTAGAAAATTGAATTTAGTTTCTAAACTACAGGTTTTTAAAAGAAAAATAAATTATTTGGTGAAAATTTGAAATTTCAATGTAGTAGTACTTAAATTTCAGGGAAAAAAAAAGTAGGTGTCTGTTTGACAACCCTAACCACAATAAATGATAATATTTTTTTATAAGATTTTAGATATAAGTAGAGGACTTATGTCATGATGTGTTACATATTTTTTTGTAATTTTTTTCCAAGTAAATAATTAATTATGATTTTTTTATTACAACTTTTAAAAAATATAAAAACTCGTATGTCTGACCTCCTTAACCTAGTCAAAACTTCATGAAATTCAATTTTTATTTTTTTAATCCTATATTATGCGAAGCATATAATGTGACGCATGTTTTGGATTCAAAAAATGTGATACCATTTGAAAGCTATAAATGTTTTTCAATCAACCTATCAATCAGGACTTTAGTCATAATTTGAATAGAAAATGAATAATAATTACTTATTAAGTTCAAAGTAAAGCATAATTTATATTGGTAGAAAGCTGACAATCTCCTTTAGAAACTCTTTTTGTTTCATCAATTTTGGGTAAAAAAAATGTCATCAACCACATACCCATCATATTGCCACTTTTTGGTTCATCATGATCCTGCACATACCCATTTGGTCAATTCAAAATCAATTAATCATAATCACACATCCCCAAAATAAGGATCAAAACCCTAATCCTCTATTCTAGATCTTCCATATAGGTTTGTAGCCAAGTGGATATTGAGATCACTTTTAATCCCTAATGTCCCTTGTATGACAAAAAACCAGGTTTAAACAACATGAATTATAAACTAGCAACAACTAAATAATAAGATTCAAACAAATCCATGCCTTATCTATAAATGAAGCACAATCAAACATAAGAAATAAAATAACAAATCAAAGCATATACCTTCCTTATGTCATAATTGATTCATCTCCATTGTTGTTCTCCATTTTTCCTTTTCTCTAAAAAAATATATGTGCACTATATTGCTTCAAGCTCAAATGAATACTAAATATGATAAGGAATGCAAAATATTGAAGATTCATAGTTAGCCTTCAAATGGGAATGAAGGTCTATTTTAAAGAGAAGTATGATTTGGATGAATGATCAAGATCGAAAGAAGGATTGGAGAGATCAAAGGTGGAGAATCCATGACAGGAATTAATTGATGAGTTAACTAGCTACGATTGGTTGCATGATTTGAGTTAATTGTTTGCATGAATTAGTTAAGGGAATTTATTGCTTAGTTAACGTACATTGAGTGGGATTGAACTGATTTGATTGATTAGTAGACTAAAATTGATTAGTCAGTCAACTTAGAGAAATTCTTCATTAGAAACGAGGTTGAAATGCATGAGATATAATAATTAATTAAATAAATAAATATTAAAGGAACATGAGCAAGTGAAATTAAATAAATAAAATAATTAATTTTATTTATTTTTGAAGAATGGATAATGTTAAAAAAAAAACATAAGATAATTAAATGATTAAAGTAATTATTTTATTTAGAAAGTGGGAAAGTGGATAATTAAATAATTAAAGTAATTATTTAATTCAAAAAGGGATAATGAATGATTAATTGAATAATATTAATTTAATTAATTTATAAGAATAAAGATAAAGTGAATTAATTAAACAATATAAAATTATTCAATTAATAATAGAATCTAGAATTAGATAATAATTAAATAATTAAATATTATTTAATCATTAGGAATGTGGAAATGATTAGTGTAAAAGTGTTACTCGTGCAAGCTAGGACAATTCTAGGTATCTAAATTTTCCCCTCTTTGATACAATATGATTTAAAGCATTGTTTAAAACAAAATTCAAAAATAATGTTCAGAACTACCCTAGTATGCCCCAATGGTGGTGGGGTAGTGTGGTGCCCCCTTGAGAAATTTGGAAAAATTCTAAAAAATTTGGCAAATATTTTGACAAGCTGATTTAATGGTTTTAAGTACATAGATGACAAAAAAATATGTTTATAGGTCAATTTAGGCAGCCATATGAGTAATTTAGTGGCACATCTAGTACACCTGGAATTATGAAGGGAGGTCCATTAAGTCATGGAAGGTCTATAAATAGGGCTTTGTTGAGTCATTTTCCTCATTTGTGCATTGTGATTTTGAAAATTTGAGAGGAGAGGAGTGAGCATTAGCAGTAGAGAAACAAAGCTATGGATAGAATTCTTGAGGCTTGTCATCATAGGTGGCACATGCAAACTTATAAGTAGCCAAAGGTCTCAAGTGACACTATATGTATCCTTTCCTAGTTTTGAATTTTTTATATTTCTGGATAGAATTTAGAGCTCAAAAACTTAGCAATGGATGCAATATATAATTTTGCACTTCATTTGTAGTCATGAACACATGTGTTAAGTTTACCACCATATGTGTAAATGTGCACTACATTTATCTTATGGTACCACAATTGTTATTTTGGTCCACAATATTTTTTAGCATTGTAAGTGTTTTGTGGAAATTCATTTGTAGGATTTAGCAATGCATGTGTATTTTGGTGATGCAATTGTAGGATAGTATGACATAAATGTTATGTCAAACTGTAATTGTGTTGTGTGTCGTACACTTGTGCAAAGTGATGGATTTTTTAAGTAAATCAATGCATCTATCTATTTCTCAATTAAATACATTTTTAAGAAAAAAATTTAGGGTTCAAAATATTAAATAGGTTTAGCTAGGTGTCATGATTGATGTAATGTATTGCTTGAACGCAGGTGATACTGCTACCACTATAAAATCATGAGAGTTAGTTGTCATCTATGGTAGTTCACAATCATTTGGAAACAGAAAAGAGAGCTACTCTACATGCTCTTAGTTTATATTATGTAACCTTCATGCCCGAGATCATGGATAATAGGGGGTTGATTACCACATTGGTGAAACGATGGTAGTCTGAGACTAGTTCATTTCATCTTCCTACTAGAGAGGCAATAGTTACACTAAAGGATGTATGGTGCATCCTTTACATTCCCATTCATTGCAAGAGGGTAGTTTATGACCCTAATTCTAGATTAGCATCCATACAGAGATGCTTCAACATAGATGACCTAGAAGTCAAGGAGTACGAGACTAGATGGGACACCCTAGTAGACAAATATGAGTGACTAATTATCATCGTGTGTAGTGTGATAGCTAATTCTTTGGTGCAAGATAACCAAGGGCACGAATTTACAGTAGGATGAGGTTGAATGATAGTAGGGATGATGGATGAGGGCACAATTTATGCATGGGGCCCCTATGTTCTAGACATGCTATACTTTTAGCTTAAGGATGTTTCCTATAGGGGTGCTTGTTCTATTGGTTGTGGGGTCACTCTACTCCACATGTGGGCATGGGAGCACAATTTTGTGTTCAAACTAGTGGTTGTGAGAGACCTACCTGCATGACTACATTGTGTTTTCAAGCATGATGGGGTTTTCATTGAGGGACATGTTAGGGATGTTAGCTACTAGTGTCATGAGATTGATTTACTTGTTGGATTCACTTGGAGGCCTTATGGGTAGTGTGTAGCCTAGGAAAATGATGCAAAACATCTCCCTTATTTAAGATAAGACCAAATATTTGATTAGATAAAAAGTCTAATCACAACATATTATAGAGATGTAGCTATCTGAGAGGGTGCTTCGATAGTTTAGAGAGTAATAGGGTGTTCCCATTGGTATTGTTATGTTTTCTCATTTAGCTCAAGAGATGGGACACTAGGGTCCCATGATTAGTCCTCGAGTTGCATTTTAAGAGTATGGCAAGGTATAGCCTATATAATGGGTCATCGACCTAGAGTTCATAGATATGAGTACAACACCAGAGTATGATGCCTAGTGATTGCAGCATAGACTGACTCTGATCATGGATCTTGAGGTGTCAGTTCCTTAGGAGAGACTAGGGAAAGGACCCTAAGGTAGGATGAGGGGGGGACAGGGAGGGGTGATGATGGGGAGAGAGGTGGAGGTAAAGGGGATGATGATGGAGGGAGAGATGGTAGAGATAGAGGTAGGGGTAGTAGAAGAGGTAGAGGTAGGGTTCCACCTATTATGAACCATGATACTTTCCACCTGGGTATGTGCAGGATCATGATGGGCCAAAAAGTGGCAATATTATGGGTATTTGTAGGGTATGTGGCTGACGACTTTATTTTTACCCAAAATTGATGAAATGAAAAGGGTTTTTAGAGGAGATTCTTAGCTTTCCACCAATATAAATTATGCTTTAATTTTAATTTAATAAATAATTATTAATTATTTTCTATTAGAATTACAACTAAAGTCTTGATCAATAGGCTGAT
Organism: Sequoia sempervirens; assembly: GCA_007258455.2. NCBI lineage: Eukaryota > Viridiplantae > Streptophyta > Pinopsida > Cupressales > Cupressaceae > Sequoia > Sequoia sempervirens. Next base: position 213,596,913 of record VDFB02105785.1, on the reverse strand, counting down.
TGAAAAACATCTATAACTTTCAAACGGCATCACATTTTTTGAATCCAAAATATGTGTCACATTATATGCTTCACATACTATAGGATTAAAAAAATAAAAAATAAATTTTATGAAGTTTTGACCAAGTTAAGGTGGTTAGACATACGAGTTTTTATATTTTTAAAAAATTGTAATAAAAAATTCATAATTAATTATTTACTTGCAAAAAATTACAAAAAAATATGCATCACATCCCGACATGAGTCCTCTACTTATATATAAAATATTATAAACAAATATTATCATTTTATTATGGTTAGGGTGGTCAGATAGACACCTACTTCTTTTTTTCCCAGAAATTTAAGTACTACTGCATTGAAATTTCAAATTTTCACCAAATATATTTTATTTATTTTTAAATAAACCTAGTTGCTTAGAAACTACATTCAATTTTCTAAGATTCTATTCTTACATATTTTGAAATAATATAGATAACTTATTCAAATTTTTACGTCAGTTGCCTAACACTAATTTTTTTGAATTTTTTGCCACTTAAGGGCCTATTTTTTCCATGATGATCCTGCACATACCCACCTGTAGACACCTAAATTTGGACACTTAATTTATCCAAATTTATCCCCTTTCATCTAAGCATCCCCTTATTTGCATTAATTAAGTAATATCACTATTATTAAATTAATATCCTTAATTATGCCAAATCCCTAAGGTATTTAATTGATAAATAAATACCTTATCTCTTTAATCCTCCTTTTCATCAAATGAATTAAATAAATATGACATTTATTTAATTCCTCACATGTCACATCCCTTTCTTAATCCTAATTATTCTCATAATCTCATCATTAGGGATGTGCACATGCCTAATCCTTGATTAGGATTTGTCACACTAGGCGTGCCAGAAATGTGATCAGGTGAAAACATGGTCCCAGAAATGAGCAACAACACAAAACATGCAAGAAACCACCTAAACACCTAACACCTCAAGATTGGGCAAATGATTAGCTTAACAAAACACAATGGAACAATTTTACCTTGTTGAGTTGTCCTTTTGGTTGGCCCTTCGATTGTTGACGTGATATATGCTCCTCTTGATGGCAAAAGATGCAAGTGTGGGATGCAAGATGGATAGGAAATGGATGGGAATGGATGCAAGTGCAAATATTTGGATAAGTATGGCTCAAATGAAAAATTTGCAAGAGTTTGGTTAGCAAGATGATCTTCCTTCAAATTGAGAGAAAAGAGGGGGTATTTATAGAGAATTTTGAATTCTCTAGAGAAATGGATGGTTGAGATTAAACCAACAAGGCCAAGATATAGGGCTATGGTGAGTTGAGAACTCACAAGCCCTCACATCTTAGCATGTGGCATGTGAAGTGGTTTGAAAAAGATGATGTGGGCATGACATGGAGGTACTACATAGTATCTTGGGATTGGGACAAGATCTCCTTATAAATGAGGTCCTTGTCCATATGTGGGTGAGAGGACATGTGAGAAATTAAAAATTCCTCAAATATCCACATGGGGATGAGAGAAATAATTTAAAATTCTTTGAAATGCATTGGAGGATTAAATGTGAATTAAAAATTCACATGGGGAAAGGGGTGCCTTGTCCAAAAGGAGAAAACTTTTAATAGGGTTGACTTATGACACATTCCATAAATGAAATGGAGATTAGGTTGACCTAATTAAGTGATTAAGGTTGTACAAGTACCTGATTAGACAAATTAATGGCATATTAGAGGCAAGTGGGAGATTATGGAGGATGTGACCCTAATGATGATTAAGGATGTGCACATCCTAACCATAAATTAATTATGATTAGAAGAGGATTAGATGATTGAGGGGAATTAGAGACCAACTTCCAAAAGTTGGAGGATGTGACAATGAGAGAGAAAGTGAGGAATTAAAAATTAATTTAAATTCTAAGAGGTTATATGACTAAATTAAACAAAGTGGTATATTTATTTAATTTAGAGAGGAAAGAAGGTAAAAGTATTTATTAAATTAAATACTTTATGAACCTTATGTAGGACATGAAATATTAATTAAATGAATGATTTAATTAATACTGACAAAGATGATGAAGTAGATAAGTAAAGGGATGAATAAGGAGACATCTTTGACCATATGGAAGTGGTCAAATTTGGATGTTTACTTTTTTCCCCTCTTTGAAACACTATTAGGATAATAGGGTTTTGAAGAAAATAAAATGCAGATGACTCTATAGAGGAAGCGACTAGAAAAGAGATGCCCCAACATGGGAAAATTTGTATGATATGCCGAAATAGATGGAAATTAAAGGAGATGCCCCAGTCTAGCAAAAAAGGCTTATGATGAAAGATTGGGAAAGAATGGTAGGGTACGCCCCCTTGAGAAGGAGGACGGGGAAGGAAAAGTGGTCCTGGGCAACTTCTCTAAAGTATGGAGTGGTATATGTCATTCGAAAGAGCATGAAAAACTGTGAAGATGGGCATTTGAATAGAGTCAAATGGGTATATAGTGTGCAAATGGCGGCCCTAGAAAAATAGAGGGTGAATGGATTAGTTGGAAGAAAATTTGGTTAAATAAAGGAAAAAAATTCCCTTCATTTAAAAAGGGTAAAAAGGAGGGAAGAAAGGTTATAAAGGGTAATTCTAAGAATTACCTCTCCTCATTTGGACAACTGTCAATTGAGGAAAAGAGGGAGAAGAAGAGAGGGATAGGGCGAAAGTGCACGATGTCAGAGTATGATAGCGACATTATCTATTGGGGGGACGAGAGAGGACGGTTCTTCAGCAAGTGTGTCGTGCCACGCCAGGTTAGCCCCAAACCCAACTTTGTGATTTTTGTCATTTTCTTTAAGTTTTTTAAAAAAATTAAAAATATGGGTTTTATTGGGGGGGAGGGATGAAAAATGGGTAGAAGGAAAAACCGGATTTTGGGTTTCAATCGGGGAGAAAAAATTAGTTAGTACACCGAAGAGGACAAGGTGGTGGGTGAAATGGGGGGATTGGCTAAGGGCGAACCGAAGAGCGAAACCGCGGAAGCCTTACGCCGTCCGCTCCCATCTGAGGGGGGGAGCCCGTGCGGGGCAGATGGCCAGCGACAAGGGCTTGGGGTTTGGGGCGAAAATTTAGACCTAATTTATCCCAGATTTGTCCCCTTTCATCTAAGCATCCCCTTATTTTGCATTAATTAAGTAATATCAGCTATTATTAATATCCTTAATTCTACCAAATCCCTAAGGTATTTAATTAATAAATAAATACCTTATCTCTTTAATCCTCTTTTTCATCAAATGAATTAAATAAATATGACATTTATTTAATTCCTCACATGTCACATCTTTTTCTTAATCCTAATTATTCTCATAATCTCATTATTAGGGATGTGCACATGCCTAATCCTTGATTAAGATGTGTCACATCCTCCAACTTTTGCAAGTTGGCCTCTAATTCCCCTTAACCATCTTTAACCCTCTTCTAATCATAATTAATTTATTGTTAGGATGTGCACACCCCTAATCATCATTAGGGTCACGTCCTCCATAATCTCCCACTTGCCTCTAATATGTCATTAATTTGTCTAATCAGGTACTTCCACAACCTTAATCACTTAATTAGGTCAACCTAATCTCCATGTCATTTATGGAATGTGTCCTAAGTCAACCCTATTAAATGATTTCTCCTTTTGGAGAAGGTACCCCTTTCCCCACGTGAATATTTAATTTACATTTAATCCCCCAATGCATTTCAAAGAATTTTAAATTCTTTCTCATTCCCATGTGGATATTTGAGGAAATTTTAATTTCTCACATGTCATCTCACCCACATGTGGACAAGGACCTGATTTATGAGGAGATCTTGTCCAAATCCCAAGGTACTATGTAGTACCTCCATGTTATGTCCACATCATCTTTCTTGAGCCTCTTCACATGTCACATGTCAAGATGTGAGGGCTTGTGAGTTCTCAACTCACCATATCCCTACTTCTTGGCCTTGTTGGTTTAATCTCAACCATCCATTTATCTAGAGAATTCAAAATTCTCTAAAAATACCCCCTCTTTTCTCTCATTTTGGGGAGAGATCATTGTGCTAACCAAACTCTTGCAAATTTTTCATTTGAGTCATACTTAGCCAAATATTTGCACTTGCATCCATTCCCATCCATTTTCTTATCTATCTTGCATCTCAATCATACATATTTTGCCATCAATAGTAGCATATATCAAGTCAACAATTGAAGGGCCAACCAAAAGAACAACTCAACGAGGTAAAATATTCCATTTTTTTTTGGTAAGCTAATTATTTTCTGAATCTTGAGTTGTTAGCTATTTAGGTGGTTCCTTACATGTTTTGTATTGCTGCTCATTTCTGGGACCACGTTTTCCCCTGATCACGTTTTTGGCATGCCTGGTGGGACCCACAGACGGGTCTGTATCTTTCACATTCTTTGTTTTTTTTCACTTTTTGCAAGTGCAGGTTGCAAAGGGGCGGACCCGACCATCTAGGGGCAGACCTGACCTCGAGGGGTGGATCTGACCTCTAGGGGCAGACCTGAGCTTGTCAAGGGGCGAACCTGCCCTCCACAGATTCCATAAACTAATATTTTGTAGATTTTTCATAGAGGGGCGGACCTGACCTTCAGACAGGCAGACCTGGCCTTCAGATAGGTGGACCCAACCTTCAGACAGGAGGACTTGACCTCTAGATAGGCGGACTTGACCTTCAGACAAGCGGACCCGACTTTCAGATAGGCGAACCTGACCTCTAGACAAGCAAACCTGACCTAGACAACTTTTTTCAGAAGGTGCAATTTCAGTTTTCAACACTTTTTTTGGCTGTTTTAAGTGTTTTTGACCTCCTAACATGTCTTGTTTGACTCTGTACAAGCATCTGATCAACATTTGGCAAGAAACAAGGACAAGAATCACTAGAAGTTTCCTTGCAGGGTTAGTTAGTCATCAACTGCTACTTGTTGTTTTGCATAACTTAGGCACATAGTTTAACTAGGGGTGTCAATTAATCTTGTGTGTCATGCTTGTTGGTAAACTATTTGATCCCCTTGCATCATCTGGCGATCCTAGGTGATGAGAAATCATAGCTTACTAAGTATTTGTGTCTCCCTTTTTTCTTTTACTAGGGGACCTGCTTGGGGATTTCATCACCCCAAGGGACGATCCAAACCATGCATACTAGTAGGGTAAATAAAGGGGGGAGAGTCAAATTTGTACGGGCCCTATCCAACCACGTTGTAATTGGCAGAGCGTTGGGATGACGTGAAGAGTTGGTCCGATCCTCTAGTATTTCGCTAAGGTTCCCGACTCACGCTTGTAATGGGTTGGTGTTCACGGTTTGGGCCTCATGTACCATGTGTATATTGAGGACTCCTTTGCAACCATGTTCATCTTAGAATAGAAGACTTTGTCGGCCATATCCCTTCTAATAGTCTTAGGATTGTGCTGTCTGAAATGTATTCTTTGTGCAAAACCAATAATTTTCTATTTAGTTGACTCAGTTGTATCCTTTTGATTGATGCTTGCTATGTTTTGGGTCCTTTTCCTTAGTCTTCTTTTCAAAACTCAAGTTTAGACTTGTCTAGGGGCGGACCTGACCTCTAAACCAGCCCCTTTTCAGCCTATTTTAGCCAACTTTGGCCAACTTTTGTCAGACAAGCCAACCTGACCTCCAGACAGATGAACCTGACCTCCAGACAGGTGGACTTGCCCTCTAGGGGTGGACCTGACCCTTGACAAGATAGTTTTATCATCTGTTTCATCATTCTAGACACCTATTTCATCGTTTCGCGTGCCCGTTTCACTGTTTCGATCACTCGTATCTCCTTTCTGAACGTTCATACACCCGTTTCAAGAATCCATTTTCCATCCTAAATGTTCATCCCCTCGATCCGAGCATTCATCACCCTATTCAGTGTGCCCGTTTACCCATCTCAAACAACTCTTTTTTGCCCGTTTTTAGTTCGGATAACTGTTTCTGACCATTTTCAGTTCCAGGGGCGAACCCGACCCATCCAAGGGTGGACTTGACCCCTTTGAGGGGTAGACCTTCCCTCTAGGGGTGGACCTGACCCATCCCAGGGGCAGACCTGACCCTTGGTCAGTTAGTTTTATCATCCATTTCATCATTCTGAACCCCTGTTTCATCATTTCAAGCTCTCGTTCTACCATTTTGATCATTCATTTACTCATTCTGAGTGAATATTCATCCATTTCACACCTCCTTTCCTCATTTTGAACTCTTGTTCTATCCTTCTAATCATTTGTTTACTCATTTTGAGTAAACGTTCACCCATTTCAAACCTTCATCTATCATCTTGAACTCTCATTCTGCCATTTCAATCATTCATTTACTCGTTTTGAGTGAACGTTCATCTATTTCACACCTTGTTTCATCATTCCAAACTCCTTTTCAGTTGTTTCGATCATTATTTTACTTGTTCCAAGTAAACGTTTATCCATTTCAAACCTCCTTCTATCATTTTGAATTATTGTTCTGTCATCCTAATCATTCGTTTACTCCTTTTGAGTAAACATTCATCCATTCTGAACCTTTATCTCCTCATTTTGAGAGTCCTTCGTCCATTCTGAGTCACTGTTCATCCATTCTGATTACTCATTCATCCAGTTTGAGCACTCGTTCACTAATTCCGAGTACTCATTTGTCTATTTCAAATCTTCCTCCCCTCGTTTTGAGAGTCATTCATCCATTTCGAGCACTCGTCCATCCATTTTGTGCATCCATCTCCTCGTTTCGTGCGCCCAAACAACTATTTTTTGACCATTTTCACCAGGGGCGGACCTGACCTCCTCTAGGGGCAGACTTGACCTTTTCCAAGGGTAGACCTGCTCTATAGGGGTGGACCTGACCTCCTTTAGGGGTGGACTTGACCTTTTCCAAGGGCAAACCTGACGTCCTCCAGGGGCGGACCTGACCCCCTCTAGGGGCGGACTTGACCTTTTCTAAGGGCAGACCTGAACCCCTCTAGGGACAGACCTAACCTCCTCCAGGGGAGGACCTGAGCCCCTCTAGGGGCGGACCTGACCTCCTCCAGGGGCAGACCTTCCCTTCAAACAACATTTTCTACCCTTTGTTCAGTCATTTCGAGCACCCGTTTGCCCATCATCAACACTTTTCTGTAAGTCATTGTTTCATCACCAAAATCACATAAGTGTTACTTAAAACATCATTAGAGTCCATATCCATCATCAAATCATCCATCCCAATCACCTAGACTTTGTTTCGAGAGTTTTGATTTTTATGCCAAAACTTCCGAAGGCCATAACTTTTGACTTGGGTGTTCATTTGAGTTGAAATTTTACGAGTGGTTGCCTTATGAAGTGGCATGTGAATTCCCAACTTACTTTGAGTCAATCGGACCTCGTTTTGCCACATTTTCGGGGCCTCAAACTTTCATCTTGACCCTCAAAATTGCAATTTAGTGTTTTTTTTTTTAGTTTTTGAAAAATCATTTTCGTTAATAA
>VDFB02105785.1:213556094-213589333 GCA_007258455.2 Sequoia sempervirens | reverse complement strand
ATGGTAATTATTTAACTATAGATGAAAGATGACAAAATAATTAAATAAATAATAATTTATTTAACTATTGAAGAAGAGGAAGAAATTAGTGACGCAGTTAGTTTATTTAATCGGTCGGGATAGAATAAATATTAGAAAGTGAATTAATTAAATAATTATTAAAAATTATTTAATTAATGGAGGAATATAATCAAACATAATTGAATAACTAAAATTATTCAATTATCGAAGGACGAGGATGAAGAAAAATGACGCTCGAAGGCTTAGGACATTTTTATGTGTCTACAGTAATTATTCTCATAATCTCATCATTAGGGATGTGCACATGCCTAATCCTTGATTAGGATGTGTCACATCCTCCAACTTTTGCAAGTTGGCCTCTAATTCTTCTTAACCATCTATCTCTTCTAATCATGATTAGGATGTGCACACCCCTAATCATCATTAGGGTCACATCCTCCATAATCTCCCACTTGCCTCTAATATGTCATTAATTTTTCTAATTAGGTACTTCCACAACCTTAATCATTTAATTAGGTCAATCTAATCTCCATGTTATTTATGGAATGTGTCCTAAGTCAACCCTATTAAAGGTTTTCTCCTTTTGGAGAAGGCACCCCTTTCCCCATGTGAATTTTTAATTCACATTTAATCCTCCAATGCATTTAAAAAAAATTTAAATTATTTCTCTCATTCCCATGTGGATATTTGAGGAATTTTTAATTTCTCACATGTCCTCTCACCCACATGTGGACAAGGACTTCATTTATGAGGAGATCTTGTCCAAATCCCAAGGTACTATGTAGTACCTCCATGTCATGTCCACATCATCTTTCTCAAGCCCCTTCACATGCCACATGTCAAGATGTGAGGGCTTGTGAGTTCTCAACTCACCATAGCCCTACATCTTGGCCTTGTTGGTTTAATCTCAACCATCCATTTCTCTAGAGAATTCAAAATTCTCTATAAATACCCTCTTTTTTCTCTCATTTTGGGGAGAGATTATTGTGCTAACCAAACTCTTGCAAATTTTTCATTTGAGTCATACTTAGCCAAATATTTTCACTTGGATCCATTCCCATCCATTTCTTATCCATCTTGCATCTCAATCATACATATTTTGCCATCAAGAGGAGCATATATCACATCAACAATCGAAGGCCCAACTAAAAGAACAACTCAACAAGGTAAAATGTTCCATTTTGTTTTGTTAAGCTAAGCATTTGCCCAATCTTGAGGTGTTAGGTGTTTTGGTGGTTCATTACATGTTTTGTGTTGCTGCTCATTTCTGGGACCACGTTTTCCCCTGATCAAATTTTTGGCATGCCTGGTGGGACCCACAGACAAGTTTGTATCTTTCATGTTTTCTATTTTTTTCACTTTTGCAGGTGCAGGTTGCAAAGGGGTGAACCCAACCATCCAAGGGCGTACCTAACCTAAAGTGGTGGACCTGACCTCCGGGGGCGGACTCGACCTTATTTAGGGGCGGACCTGCCGTCCATAGATTCTAGAAACTGATATTTTACATATTTATCACAGAGGGGCGGACCTGACCTTCAAAGAGGCAGACTAGACCTTTAGCCAGGCGGACCTGCCCTCCGGACAGGCGGACCTCACCTCTAGACAGGCGGACCTGACCTTCGGATAGGCGAACCTGACCTTCAGACAGGTGGACCTGACCTCCAGACAGGCGGACCTGACCTAGACAACTTTGTTTAGAAGGTGAAATTTTAGTTTTCAGCAATCTTTTGGGTTGTTTTAAGTGTTTTTGACCTCCTAACATGTCTTGTTTGAGTCTATACAAGCATTTGATCAACATTTGGCAAGAAACAAGGACAAGAATCACTAACAAGTTTCCTTGCAGGGTTAGTTATTCATCAACTGCTACTTGTTTTTTTTCATAAATTAGGCACATAGTTTTACTAGGGATGTCAATTAATCTTGTGTGTTGTACTTGTTGGTAAGCTATTTGACATATCCAATCCCCTTGTTCCATCTGGTGATCCTGGGTGACGAGAAATCGTAGCTTACCAAGTATTTGTGTCTCCCTTTTTTCTTTTATTAGGGGACTTGCTTGGGGATTTCATCACCCCAAGGTATGATCCCAACCACACGTACTGGTTGGGTATATAAAAGGGGGAGAACCAAAGTTGTACCCTAATCCAACCACATTGTAATTGGCAGAGTGTCGAGATGACATGAAGAGTTGGTCTGAGCCTCTAGTATCTTGCAAAGGTTCTCGATTCACGCTTGTAATGAGTTGGTATTCATGGTTTGGGCCTCACGTACCGGGTGTATATCGAGGACTCCTTAGCAACCATGTTCATCCTAGAATAGAAAACTTTGTCGGCCATACCCCTCCTACTAGTCTTAGGATTGTGCTGTCTGAAATGTCTTCTTTGTGCGAAACCAGTAATTTTCTGTTTAGTTGGCTCAGCCATATTCTATTTTTATCTGATGATTTCTATATGATGTGCATATGGATTTATGATGTATGTTTATGTATGATTTCCTATAGATGAAATAATGCACATGATAAAGATTTATTCTTATATGTATGATGTTATGTATGGATATCTAATGTTTATGATTTATGATGGGATTAATATTTTTATATGAACTGTATGCATGATGACATTATATGCCTACAATATTTTATGTCATGTTTAATATGATGCTACATTGAGGATGATTCTATAAAATTCAATGAAGTGTTATCTATTATGTAATTTTATGCAATATGAGTGACCTAATATGCATATGATGATATATAGGATATTATAATGTATGATTATGGATGTAGTTGATGCATTTGTTTTTGTGTGTCATATAATGCCACTGAAATGACTATAGGGAGCGATTGAAGAAATTTTAGTGAGAAGAAAATGTTAATAAGAAGTGAAGAATAATTAGATGGATTGTCAATCCAAATCAAGGTTGATTTATGATTGATAGATTTAAGATTTAACTAGTCTATGATTATCATCATAGATCATTTTATTATTTGACAAGCATATGTATGCACACCAAAGCATGAATTGTGATGGTGGTGTTTGTTTATTATGTGGTCAACAAGCATATGTATGCCAAACCTCAAAAGTGTTTTTTTTGGCCAACCTCTCAAGGGGGCAGCCCAGATTCTTACCATCATTTCTTTGACCACCAGGCCATTGTGGGGCATATAAAATTTATCATTTATCTTGATCTTAACATTGAAATTTTTGAAACAAAGCAACCAATACTTTGTCTTAAAGAGGGGAAAAATGTAGACATGTAAAATTGACCTCACACTTATCACACATCCTAAATGACTTTTTATAATTAGTGACATCATTATCACTTAATATAACTACATTTCACATCAATTGCATGAAAAACCCTAATTTCCTCTATTAATTAAATAATACTATGTATTATTTAATTAATTCACTTTTTTATAAATTTTGACAAATTAAATAAATTTCATTTATTTAATAAAGTCCTAATCTAACTTAATTCCTCCTAATTAATTGAATAACATCAATTATTTAATTATGTCGCTAATTTGCTTTATTCCCCTAAGTCAATTAAAAAGATAAAACTCAACACCAAGAATGTTCACCAAGATCCTTGGAAGGCGAGGTGATAGCATAAGGCAGAGCACTTATTACAAAACTGAAATAAACTTAGACCATCCATGGAAGTTTTCAAAAATTAACTAATTCATCTGTTGCAGTCGGCATCCACTCAAGAGTGGGGATTCACCACTTGATAGTGGGTACAAGGAAATATTAAACATTCATTCTCTACACTGGCAATAAACCATCCAGGGGTGCTTAATGTGAAATTAAATGAAACAATTGCAGCAATAAAGGACTGGAACAATACTACTGTTTACAGTCTTACAATATGAGAAAGAGATGCAAAATTACATGAGAATTACAATAGCTTCAAAGAACATAAGAATTGAATGATCCCACACTAGATATCTACCCAAATTATTAAGGAAAGAACTAAAAAATAAAACTATAACAAATCTTAATAAAATTTGTTAACTAAAATTTTGTAATAACAAACTATAAACTCACATAAATGCTCATAACTTCACAAAAATACCTCCAAATTGGCTGAAATATTTTGCAAAGGCTCTCTAAGAGTATGGAACCCAAGATCACACCATGAAACTGCATCAAATCATCCTATTTTTATTTGGCATGAATCCCAAGGCCATTAAAGAGAGGTACAACCCTTCTTAAGGGGCAATTTCGACATAAGGGTGAAGCCACAATAGTGGTTTACAATTTGATCGAGGAAGGAAAATTGAGAAAAAATGACCCCATGGCAAAAAAAGTGATTTTTGGGATTCCTATGAACTTAGAAGTTTGACCGAACCAAAAAGGGGTTCAACCAAACCTAGGTTCGAGTGAACCCCTTAAAAAAATTTCTGCCAAAAAACAAAAAAAATGCATATGAAAGGGGTTCGAGTGAACCCCCTTGAAGAGGTTCGTTCGAACCTAGGTTCAAGTGAACCATGGTTTGAATGAACCCCTAGGGGTTCGCTCGAACCCCTATGGGTTTGTACGAACCTCGCTAAATCCTCATCCCCTCCTTGAGACACACAAAAAACCTAAAATTTGGCATTTCGGAGCTCGAGTTGGGGATGAAAATGGAGGAATCTTCAAAAACCCAACTGGAATCAGGTAGTCCTAAAAATGAGCTATCCAACAAATATAATTTTAATATGTTTTGGTTTTATTATGTATTTGTTTTTTTAGTTTTATTAAACATAGGTTTTTCATTGAAAATGAAGGTCTATGTTCTGTACATGTGGAAAAATAGCAGATTATCAAAAAAAATTGAAAAATATGAGTACACCAGATATTGAAGTCCTTGATCCAAAAAAATAAAAATGAATTTCGATATATACAAAAAAAGTTGTGTTATACGGTCGCGCTATGTTTGAATTGTAACTGGTTTGACTTTAAAACTTGATTAAAAAAAAAAAATCAATAAAAACTATCTAACCAAGCAGAAGCACTAGATATCGGAGTTATGAATCTAAATTCGAAAGAATTAGAATTTTATCCTTCATGGAAAAATAGTTATGCATTATACGGTGTGTGTCACTTTTTAAAAATGTTGTTTTCTGAAAAAAAAAACTAGTTTTTGTGGGAGATGGAAAAAGAAGTGCAATCTAATTCCAAAAATTTTGAATTTTTTTTTTTAGAATGTACAAACAAAATGTGACGAGACTCTAGTTTGCATCATCTTCAAATTATTCACAGTTTAGTTGCTATAGGTGCCCGAATGTGAAGATTTAGTTAAAAATAATAATTTCAGTGTCTAGTTTGGCCAAAAACTGTAAACCACTATTGTGGGATCACCCTATAAAAAATTAGAAACTTCAAAATTAAATCTACAAATTTTTGAAAGGGGTCACCAAAAGCATAGAATTCATTTGATCAAATACCCATCATCAAATAAAAATCACCATAAGAGCTGTAAGTGAAATCGACTTTCAGGCATGTCTATAACAACAACTCCAAAACTGGAAATATCATCAAAAACTTCAATTGTGAGGCTCAATCTACTAGTCTGGATGAGAAGCAGCAATAAAAACCAACTAGGTGTTATCTTTCAAACATGAAATTGGATTGTAGCTAGGAGGTCAACATTCCTTGAAGCAAGAAAAACATAGTCATTCTGACAGCATAACATTATCAAAGATGTAACATGAGCAAATGCTGGAGCAAGCTATGCTTTTAAAGAAAATGATGTGACTTTACAACTTTTGTAACTCCCAAGAAGGAGGGACACCCTTTCACCATTTTTGAAATATTAATATTTAAGAAAAACATCTTAATTCACCTCCCTATGGCGTCCAAACTCAAGGCATTATGATTTGCAAAAGTAATAAATATTTCTTCTTCATGAAGTGCCCACCCTCAATGACCATGTTTTAGAACAACTTGAAGTTATTTCACTAGGCCAAGGGGTCAACTAAAAAATATAACATTAATGCCTTTATTTCAAAATTTCACTAAATGATGCTTTGAAAGCTAGAACTAAAAATCACCTTATTGCTCCAACTGAAGAGGAAACTTAATAAAATGCTATCACTGAGATACTACGAAAAATAGAACTTACTAAGAATAGTAAATTATGAGAAATGCCACAAAAACCCTAACAAAGGAAACCTTGATTTCGCCTCAACGAGCCTATGGGCCTCTAGAATAGGCTAATGAGCAACTGAGCTAATCACTAATGAGAAGGGGACATTACAGTCTGCCCTCCTCGAGATTACTTGTCCTCAAGAAACCACAAATCTGAATGCTGCAAGATGTGTTCACCTTCCCATGTTGCATCCTCAATGGGAAAGTTCCTCCATTTTACCAAATACTCTTTGATTTTTTTCCTCCTCAAAGAGCCTTAGATCTCCATGAGCTTCCCTAGATCTATATGCTTGTTATTCCTATATTCCTAAGCCAATGACGAGGGGCGCCTACCTTCCCTTCCACTCCATAAACTAATACAAGCCCTCGGGTTTATCTCCTCCAGAATCAACACCATCTGACCTTCCTCATCTAATGGAGGTAACTCTGAAGTAGCCACCACATTGTGCTCAAGTGCCTTCTTGAGGTGAGACACATGAAAAATGTCATGAATTTTTCTATTAGTTGGGAGCTCCAACTCATATGCCACCACTCCAATCTTTTTGAACAGGCCATAGAAACGTGGCTTTAACTTTTCTACACTGCTCTTTTTAAGGGAAGATTGTCGATAGGGCTGAAGTCTCAAGTAGACCATGTCTCCCACCTCAAAAGATCTCCCAACACGCTATTGATTAACGTATAACTTTTGCTGATTTTGAGCTTGTTGCAGATTTTCCTTAAGAGATTTTGAGATGTCTTGGATGTGCTGAAGCATATCCTTTGCCTATGGAGCTCTACTATCACCAAACATCAAATCTACAAAGTTAGGAGCATCATATCCATAAAGAGCCATAAAAGGAGACATCTTAATTGACATTTGTTAGGAAGAGTTGTAGCAATACTCTCCCAAATGAAGCCACTTAATCCAAGCTCTTTGTTGCCCTGAAACATAATTTCTAAGGTAGCCTTCTAACCACTTGTTGACAATCTCGGATTTCCCATCTGTTTGCGGGTGATAACTAGTGCTGGGAGTAAGCATTGTTCCACTCAACCTAAAGATCTCCTTCCAAAAATCACTTAGGAACTTATTGTCCCTATCACTAACAATGGTTTTAGGAAACCCATGCAAGTGGAAAACCTCTTTGAAGAATAATTCAGCTACTTGAGTTGTTGTAAAGGAAGTAGTGATAGCATATAAATGAGAAAATTTAGTTAATCTATCTACCACAACATAAATACAATCATGTCCTTGCAACTTAGGTAAAACTATGATGAAATCCATGGCAATTCTCTCCCATTTTTGATTTGGAATTAGCAAGGCTGCAACAAATCAGCTGGTAAAGAATGTTCACTTTTATTCTTTTGACAAATAGAACACTCTCTTATGTAATTCATGACCTCTTCCTTCATCCCTTTCCAAGCAAACCTTTCTCTAATCTACTTATAAGTCTTGAACATGCCTTGATGACCAGCAAGAGGGACATCATGAAAAGATTGTAGAATCTTCTTTTTAAGCTTAGATTCAGGTACTAAAAAGATCCTACCCTTATAGAGAATCAACCCATCAACCAACTTATACCTTTCATCATCCAAATGACCTTCTATAATGTTGGTTGCAATATAATTTTTTGCATAATCCACAACAATTAACTCCTTCCACTCTATTGAAAGCTCACAAAGTGACTGCAAATGAGGTCTTCTTGATAGGGCATCTGCAACTATATTATTCTTTCCTTTGGCATACTCAATGTCAAAGTCATAAGCTTGGAGCTTACTTACCCACTTCTGTTTCCTTTCATTCAAATCTTTTTTGCACATAAAATTTTTAAGATTGTTGTGATCAGTCTTAACAAAAAATTTACTACCCACCAAATATTGGCAAAATTTAGACAATGCATGCATAATGGCAAGCATTTCTTTGTCATATATTGAGTAAGATTTTTCTTCTCCTCTCAACTTTCTGCTCTCAAAGATAATGGGGTGCTTGTCTTGCATGAGAATAGCTCCAACTCCTTCACCTGAAGCATTGCATTGCAGCTCAAAGGGCTTTGTGAAATCTAGTAGGGACAACACTAGACATGAGCTCATTATGTGCTTGAATTTTTCAAAGACTCTTTGTGCCTTATCTGTCCATAGGAAAGCTCCTTTCTTTGTAAGATCTGTAAGGGGGGATGCCATGTGAGAATATCCCTTGAAAAATCTTCTGTAGAATCCACAAAAACCCAAAAATCCTCTCAAATGAGAAATATTCTTTAGAGGTGACCAATCAAGGATGGCTTTAATCTTCACAGGATCAACTTTGACACCCTTAGCACTAATGATGTGGCCAAGATACAGTAACTCCGTCATCCCAAACTCACACTTTGATTCTTTGGCAAACAAGCATTCCGCCTCCAATATGCTAAGCACTTCTTCTAAGTGCTTGAGGTGCTCTTCCCAAGACTTAATGAAGATGAGAATATCATCGAAGAAGATGAGAATATCATCGAAGAAGATGAGAATGAACTTCCTCAACTACTATCTAAAAATATTTTTCATACAAGATTGGAATGTAGTTGGAGTATTTGTCAAACCAAATGGCATGACAAGAAATTCAAAATGCCCAAAATGGCATCTAAAAGTTGTCTTCTCTATATCTGCCTCCATCATCCTAATTTGATGGTAGCCCAAACAAAGATCTATCTTTGAGAAAAGTATAGCCCCATGGAGCTCATCAATAAGCTCATCTATCCTAGGAATAGGATATCTATTCTTGATGGCATTTTGATTCAATGTACGGTAGTCAACACACATACACATTGTTCCATCTTTCTTTCTAACCAACACCACTGCTGAAGCAAAAGGGCTTTTGCTTGGCCAAATGAACCCCATCTCCAAAAGCTCCTTGATGGTCTTTTCAATCTCATCCTTTTGTTTCTTTGGGTAACTATATGGTGTGGTGATGACCAGTTTCACTCCATCTTCTAATTACATCACATGCTCAAAACCTCTTTCAGGAGGTCTCCCAAGAGGTAGGCTACCAAATATTTTACTCTTCTTTGAATGTAAGGCTTGAATATCAGGGTGATAATGCCTCTTTTCTTCTACTAGATTAGCTGGTAGGACCAAACACTTTGTTTCCAATTCAAATTGATCATGAAGAATCAACATTTCCATTCTCTTCAAGGACACAATTCGAGGGCCCCTATTTGACATCCCTCTCAAAATAACCTTCTTCCCATCAGCTTGAAATTTCAGCTCCATTGTTT
The DNA here is from genome assembly GCA_007258455.2 of Sequoia sempervirens. Classification (NCBI taxonomy): domain Eukaryota; kingdom Viridiplantae; phylum Streptophyta; class Pinopsida; order Cupressales; family Cupressaceae; genus Sequoia; species Sequoia sempervirens. The sequence continues at coordinate 213,579,954 of VDFB02105785.1, read as the reverse complement.
GTAGATTCAATGTGATCTCTCCAAAAGATTGCAGCCACTGTATTCCCAACACAGCATTGGTATCACCAATACCAACAACATAGAAATCATCTTTTACTTCATAATTTCCTAACTAAATAGAAAGGTTAGGAATCTTCTTTGTGCATGACATGGTGAAACCATCAACTACCATCCCTTTGAAGCCTTCAAACTCTTAAGTCTTCAATCTTCTCTTTGTCACCAATCCTTCGTCAATGAAGTTGTGAGTTGCTCCAGTATCAATTAGAGAAACAATCCTTTGAGAACCAACCACTCCACGAACCTGAAAGGATTCATTTTTTTGGAAACTTGATAGTTGTGCTAAAGCACTACCATCTCCAACCTCATTAGGCTTCTCTTCCGGATCTTCTTTACCATCACTACTTGTTGATTAGTATTGCTAATTTGACGAATCAAATTCTGATCCATAATCAAAATAGCCCTCCATTTTATGTGCTTTTCCTCTTCCATAGCAACGGTGACCCTTAACCCAAGGCTCATGACAAGTGTAAAAAACACCATCTTTTCTAAGTTGCTCTTGCAGCTCTTCTGACATCTTTGGTAGAAACTTCTTTGGAAGATTCAGAGAATGTTTTTTATCCTTCTTATGACTAAAAGGTTTTGAACAAAACTTTGGCCTTGGGGCTGCCAACTCCATGCTCCTAGATTTTTTTATGGCTTCATCTAAGGTTGGTGGATCAAAGGCTTTGAACCATCCCTTCAAAGGCTCCATTAATCCTTTAGAAAATAGAACCACAAGTATTCTCTCAGTAATGTTAGGCATCATTACTGATAATCTCTAAAAATCAGCCACATAATTTTCTAAAGATCATTGTTACTTCAATTGCGCCAACTCTCAAAATCTCAACTCAAGATCCTTGGTATCAAATCTTTCAATCAACTTGTTGGTAAATTCTTCATAGGTGTGGATGAGGTTATGGCCAAGAGTGACCAAACCATGAGTCCACCATTCATGGGCCACTCTGTCCAAGTGCAATGTGGAAAATTTAATTGCATCTTCTTCCAGCATTGGTCTAAGTGAAAGATAGTTATCCAATTTTTGCACCCATGCCCTAGCTGTATACTTATTACTACCATAAAATTGGTCCAAAGTTATATTTCCCAAAGCTTGTTGAAAATAATTTCTAGGCATCATAGGAGGACGATGCTCATTTCTTCCACCATTTCTCCTACTCCTTTGATTGATGAATTGATCAAAGGTCCAAGCATCTCTCATATTAGGGGGTAGAGAAGAATACTCCATATATGCTTGTTGAGCATTGTCTGCAAAAGGAATAATAGTCTCCCCTTATGGTTGTTCCTCCCTTGGAGTGAAGGTGGGAAAGAGAGGTCTAGCAGAAGATCCACTAGTGGATGCAACATAATATCCCACAATCCTATCACTTTTATTTACCTCAGGACTGTTGTTGCTGTTATTTCCATTAACTCCACTATTTTCACTAGTTTGATTATTTTGGGGCTGAATGATATTATGTTTTGCTTGCTAATCCAACTTGGACAATAATCGGGACATCATGTCAATCATTCCATCAAATTTTTTTTCCATTCTTGCCTCCTTTTCTTCATAAGCTTTCCTAAGACTTTCAGACATGTTTTCAATTGTTTTACCAACTCCTTCAACTATCTTCCTAGTACCTTAAACTATTTTACCAATATCTCTTAGAGCTTCTGAAAATGTTTCTGCTTCTAGAACGAGTGGAAACTGATGCTGAGTTCTAGCCTAACTTTTGGTGAATGGTCTGGTTTCTCTTTCACTCATCAGACAACTGACTATTGAATTTCACAGGATGGTAGGGTCTTCTATTCTAATACCACTGAAAAATACCCTCTCAATTTTTTTCTTGATTTTTAATATCAATTACAATACAACACACACCCATTAAGGTTAGCTCCAAAACCAAAATTATGTGGAGTAGTAACTCTAACCAAGAATGTTCCCTAAGACCCAATGAGGGAGGAGGGGCAGGCATATGGTCAGAGGATCCCTAGGATCTAAATAACTCAATAACTGAAACTGATTACAACTGAAAGTAAAAAGATAAAACTCAACACCAAGAATTTTCACCAAGATCTTTGGAAGGTGAGGTGATAGCATATGGTAGAGTACTTATTACAAAACTAAAATAAACTTAGGCAGATAACCAGCTATGGAAGTTTTCAAAACTAGGTAGACTTGACAATAGTTTGGACATAGCTTTTCTTTCCCAAGCGGACTTTGCATCATCTGTGACATTTTCCTTGACCATGGGTATGGCGGACTTTGCTTGTGCCTTGCCAAGATTGGGCAGACTTGCTCTTGGCGTAGACATGTTGATTTTCCTTCCAAGAGAAAACTGAGAGAGGCTATTGTAGAGGGGCACAACACAATCCCATAGGCTTAGACGAGAAGTTTCTAAGCATCATGGTTTCAGAGTATCATCATGCTGAAGTTTCCAGCCATTTTGCACTTCAAACTCTTAAGGGATTCAACTAGTTGAACATAGCTCAAAGCGATTCGACGCATTTGGGTGTGAAAGAGGATCATTCCTAGCATAAACATACCCACTCAGATGCTTTGGAATAATTAGTTTGGTCACACAAGTTGCAGAACAAAAGTTGCACTACTTGCATTTGACAACTTTTTCCATAAGAGAAATCTCACTGCCACAGGAAAACACCTCTAAGATAGCAAAAATTGAGAGATATTATTGTAGAGGGGCATAAAATGATCTCATAGGCTGAGACAAGAAGTTTATAAGCATCACAATGTTCAGGTAACGTCATGCTAAAGTTTGCAGCCATTTTGCATTTCAGACTCTTAAGGGATTCAAATGGTTGAACGTAGCTCAGAGAGATTCAACGCATTTGAGTGTGAAAGAGGACTATTCTTAGCATAAATTTACCAACTTAGATGTGTTGGAATAGTTATTTTGTTCGCACGAGTTGCAGAATGAAAGTTGTACCACTTTGCAACTTTGCACTACTTGAATTTGACAACTTTTTTTCCAAGCAAAATCTCTCCACCATAGGAGAATGCCTCTGAGATAGCAAAAAATGAGAGAGGTTATTGTAGAGGGGCACAACATGATCCCATAGGCTCTAATGATAAGTTTCTAAGCCTCACGGTGTCTGAGTAATATCATGTTGAAGTTTTCAGCCATTTTGCACTTCGAACTCTTGAGGAATTCAGTCGGTTGAACGTAGCTCAGAGTGATTTGATGCATTTTGGTGCAAAAGAGGACCATTCCTAGCATAAACCTACCCACTCAAATACATTTTAATAGTTATTTTGGTCACACAAGTTGCAGAACGAAAGTAGCACCATTTTGCAACTTTTCACTACTTGCATTTGATAACTTTTTCCCCAAGCAAAATCTCGCCGCCACAGGAAAACACCTCCAAGATAGTGAAAACAAAGAGAGGTTATTGTAGAGGGGTAGAACATGATTTCATAGGATCTAATGAGAATTTTCTAAGAATCATGGTTTTCGAGTAACGTCATGCTAAAATTTACAGCCATTTTGCACTTCAGACTCTTAAGGGATTCAGTCGGTTGAACGCAGCTTGGAGCGATTCAAGGCATTTGGGTGCGAAAGAGGACCATTCCTAGTATAAAAATACCCACTTGAACGCATTTGAATAGTTATTTTGGTCATACGAGTTTCATAATGAAAGTTGCACCACTTTTCAACTTTGCACTACTTGCATTTGACAATTTTTTTCCCAAGCGAAATCTCACCACCATAGGAAAGTGCCTCCAAGATAGTGAAAAATGAGAGAGGTTATTGTATAGGGGCATAAAATGATCCCATAGGCTCAAACAAGAAATTTATAAGCATCACGGTGTTTGAGTATTATCATGTTGAAGTTTGCAACCATTTTGCACTTCAGACTCTTAAGGGATTCAACCGGTTGAATGTAGCTCAGAGTGATTCAGCGCATTTGGGTGCAAAAGAGGGATATTACTAGCATAAATATACCCACTCAAACATGTTGGAATAGTTAGTTTGGTCATGTGAGCTGCAGAACGAAAGTTGCACCACTTTGCAACTTTGCACTACTTGCATTTGACAACTTTTTTCCCAAGAGAAATCTCGCTGCCATAGGAAAAATACTCTGAAATAGAAAAAAATGAGAGAGATTATTGTAGAGGGGTACAACAAAATCCCATAGGCTCTGACAAGAAGTTTCTAAGCCTCATGGTGTCTGAGTAGCGTCATGCTAAAGTTTGCAGCCATTTTGCACTTCAAACTCTTAAGGGATTCAACAAAATAGAAGACTCAAACTCAATCAAATTGACAACTTTCCTTCAAGAGGCATCTAACAAGATTAAAATGGTCTTTTAAAGAAATTCAAACAATCTTGCAAGTTAGACAACAATCAGAAGCACCATTCTCAATTTCACCCATGAATCCTAGTAGTAGTGCAAACTCAGTTTTTGGCCTTTTACTCAAATACTTTCTAAGACACTTGACAAACATATGATGGTTTTAGACACCCATTTCAGAGTTGTAATAGATATCCCAGAGTAAAAAGTACGTCTTTTGGAAAAACCTCCTAAAATCACCCCTTCTATGCTGACCTAATTAGGTTGATTAGGCCTAAATTATAAAGCAACATATCTTTAAACTTCTCACAGGCCCTTGAAACCTTGGGGTAGAATTTCCTATGCCCTCAAACCTCTGAAACCATAATTTTTCCCAGGCTTAACCCTTCCAACATAGCAAACCACAAAACCCTCAATTTCATGCCAAACCAAGAGGGTTTATTCAAAATCCCACTTGCACAACCTCCTAGACCTTGTCACCAACTCAAACATGTGTATTATGATCCCTATGTGCTCAAAATTTGAAAAAATCTCCACACTCTCATTGATTTTCATAAACCTTAGGCTGAGGGCTCCATTTTCATGTGTTTTCTTTAACAAAAATCAATAGGACAGTAGGCTTATCTCCTTTGTTCCTTCCCCACAACTCTAAGCATGTAACCTACAACTTAATCAAACCCCCTAGGGCCCATTACACTAGTTACAATAGATACAGTCAGTGTACGGGCCCTCTAAGACATGTTTTTTAATCACAAAACCCTTAATAGGGCGTTCTCGGCCTGTCACAGGAAAACAACGATTTCTTCAACAAATCTTTATTAAATTCTTTCAAACCTGATGCAAAATAAGGTTAGCACAATCCTACATGAGAAATGAAATATTTCATATCAAATGTCAATCTATACAACTCGTACAGGTATGCAAAATGTGAAAGAAACACAGAAAAATAAAGAAAACTCAGACTTTTCTTATTGCCAATACCTTAAACTTCAAACACAGAAAAATGAAGAAAACTCATAATTTTCTTATTTCTAATACCTTAAACTTCAAACCAACATTACAAATGGTGTCCTCATTTCTTTTTAAAGGCTTCTCCTCTTCAACCAACTCCCAACTGCCCTCCTAACTAAAATTTAAACCACTTATGATTGTTGGAAATCACAATTTCATCTTTTACACAATTTAATAACATCATTACATGTTTTGCAATGTTTGTTCTTTTTTACCCTTTTAATCACCTAACCTATTACAATGGGTCTAATGAGACCTTATTCACCTAAAAACCATGTCTTATTCAAGAAAACAAGATACTACCACCCTTGACACCACCTTGACAACTTTGACACTCCTTTCCATTTGATTTACGATCATGTTACAGAATGAATAAATAAGCCCCTCAAAGTTGACCAAGTACCATAGAATGGTCACTTAGGACCTTATTTGAACTCATGGACTCAACATAAACACCCTAACACACACTGCCTATCAAACTCTTCATGGAAAATAGAGAGAAGGTTGGTGCTCCTACACCAAGCCCAAACATCCAAATGACCTACCATGCCTTTGTAGACCTTCTATCACATCAAACTTCACCTGATAAAATTGAAACAACCAGGTTCTAACCTTATTCCAAACTATTGATTTAATCTGCTACTTGAAGCTATGCATCCTAGGCCTAAATTCATGCTTTTTCCATAGGGGAAGTGTGGAAATTTCCCACAAATGTCTTTTCCACCCATTGTATTCTACTATAACTAGGTGGAATGGCATAATTAGGTGTAGGGGGCATGTGTGCATGATTTCAAGAGTAGGGGTGGCCATTTGGGGGTTTGGGCATGATGCCTAGTTGTCAAGAATGTGTGTTTCAAGTGAAATTTGGAGGTTAAGAGTAAGTAGTGATAGAAAACACTTGGGGTAGCACTTTCTAAGAGTTAATTAAGCAAGGGTATACATATTTGAAGGTGTTGGAGGCATTCAAATGGTGAGGAGAAGTTTGGAGTTGAGGTTTTCAATAAATACCCTTTGAAACTTGTCAAAATTGAGGGTTTTGAGTTTTGGAGTGTTGGTGAATGTTTCATTGGAAGGTGATTGTTGATTTAGTGTTTATGTACCCTACTCATGAATGTCCAATGGTCTTTTATGTCTGGAAGGAAGATTAAAGGGTATTTGGTTTGTTAAGAGTTTTCCACCCTACTCTGCATCACTTTGGCATGTTTATCAATATAAAACTATGATATTTTTTGTATTTCAATATGTAATGATAATGCAATATGAAATATGTAGTGTAAGACAATGAAATATATGTGTATTTAAACTTTAAAGTTAAAATGTTAAACTTTAACATTGTTCTTGTCTTCAAAGTTGTTTAAACTATATAATTTAACCATAATATAACTAAGCAATATATGATATAATTTAACCATTATTCATTATTTTTGATTGTCAACTATATAATATAACCATTATTTTTAATGATATTGTACATTGATATTTAACCATTGCTAAAGATTAAATTTATGAACAGTTTAAACATGCACATGACAAACAAATTACTTCGATTCTCAACTTCTATATATGAAATTATCCAATAATTAAGTTTATGTCCATATACAAAAATGGAATCAACTCCAACTCAAACAATTTTTACAAAGTCTAGCATATGCCATCTTGATATCTATTCATAATATACATGTCAAAATGTCTATCTCATCCTAAACTACCAGTGGATCATCAAAATGGAGCCTCTTTCAAGCACTCTTTGGCTAATAAGGTAACTGCACAAGAAAAATTCAAACCACAATTGAGATTAGTTATATTATATAATTTAAAATAAAATAATTACCATCAAAATAAATATACATTGAATTATAATTGAACTCTAAAATTGAAATCTTGATTATACCTCATATATATACGTCTCTTCAAACCGTCATGAGTCCTAGAATATGCCCCTCTCAAAGAACCAATCATACCAAATTTTGTAATGTCAATCTATATAGGTGAACACAAAAACATCAAATTGATAAAAGTTAGTATACAATTGTTAGTAATAGGAACATAGTTACGAAACACAAAAGAAAATAAATACATACCTCTTTAGGCATCTCTTTTTCTTTATCTCCTTCAACTATTTCGACACCTCCTCCCTGAGGTGTTTCAATACCTACTCCTTCAAGTGTTCCAACACCTACTCCTATAAGAATAAAATAAGATAAACATATAAGTTAATATATAATTTTGTTAATGACAATTCAAATGACAATCAAGTATAAAATGCATGAATTCAGGCCTAAAAGGCATGGGTTGAAGTAGCAGATTGAAGAATTTGTTTTGAAGAATGCTATAACTAGTTGGTTTTAGTGAGATCTAGTGGGTTTTGATGTTTTTGAAGGTTTGCAAGGATTGGGGAGATCATGTGTATGTTTGGGCATGAAGCCCTAGTTGAGAGAAGCACATTTTTTAATGGAAAATTGATGTTTTAGAGACTAAAAGTGGGTGAAGTTTGGGGGAAGCATAATATTAAGGATTATTAAGAATGTGTAGGCTTAAAAAAGGGTTTTTGAAGTGGTCATAAGGTCACAGGAGGCCTGGAGATGGGTCTTTCAGTGTATTCTCCAAAATCCCACTGTACTGTAGGGGCAACTAGGCCAATTGGGCCTCTTTTCCAAAGAGACACCTTCCCAAACACCTGTAATCAAGTCAAACACCATGGATAGTCATTAAATAGGTTACCAACCTTAATATTTCACAATTTTTAGAGCTCCAACTGCTCACCAAGCTACCAATCCACTAAACCCTCACTCTCAAGCCACCAAACCTAGATTTTCCAAGGAGCCTTATTGAAAATCACTCTTCCCACAATTAACTCTCACATCCAACACCCCAAACATACCATATGATGTTTTTACATGCTCAAAATATTCTAACAAATGACTTCCCCAAAGGATTTCATCCATTCACACTCTAAAACCACTCAAATTCACCAAAATCACACATTTTCACACCCAAGGCTACATGCCATCACTCCAAAATGATCTCCCCTACTCCAAGAATCATATTCTAACCTATTCCCCACCTAATGGACTCATTCCACTAAGATACAGTATATAAATTAGGTGGAATGAGCCATTAAATGACTTGATGACCTCAAAACTTGAAATTTAGACTTCTAGACCCACCTATAGTAAAATCCACCCTAAGAGCTCAAAACAAGATGGATTTCAATTCCAAAAAAAAAAAAAACATGGCTAACACATCCTGCTACCTAAATCAAAACACTTTTATTCAATTCCATTCAGTACAGGCTCATGCAATTGACTGCTACAATAAAAAAGAGAAAAAAAAATCAAATTTACAAAGTAAACAAAGCTTTATTGATCAATGCTTGTATAAAATCTTCCACTCTTCTCCACACACTCCTTCATTTGAGATTCACATATATATATTCAACTCCCTTAATCAAGAATTGATTTAAAACCAATGCCACAAGTGACCTTTGGCCTTCCCTGACTGTTTAGCTTCCCCACTATGCATTTCTTGCACTTCAAAGTTTGAAAAATGACACTTTGCACTAATTTAGCAAATTTGCAACTAAAACCTTCTAAGTCACTAATAACCACTAAAATAGACTTATAACATCAATAAATGGTCTATATGACCTTATCCAAGCCAAAAAAAGGCTTCATCACCCTAATGACAACCACTGAAGCTTGGTGCCCCTGCACCAAATAGTGGTGCATTAGCACCTACACCTTACTCACAAGAAATTTGATTCTTTGCATGTTGATGGGTGATCAATAGTTCAGTTTTATTGGCTAAGGAAACCTTTTAAAAGGTGGGAATCATCATTGTAAAGGTTTTCTTGGAGATTTTGGGAAGAAAATCTAATTGATTTCTTATTGTTTTTCAGGAATTTTCTGAGTTTTCCATCTTTCTCAAATCTGTACAGTAACATACAATCATTAGATTGTACAAGTTTTTTATGGATGTTGTATTGGCATGAATCAATAGTGCTTTACATCTGATTTTAAGGTTTATAAGATAATTTGAAGCATCTTATAGTTGTTTTCCTAATGACTACTAGGTATACCCTATTTTGGCACTTTGTAGCTTTTATCATGTTTTGAAGGCCCATACACTGACTGTGCTTAATGTGATTGGTGTATTGGGTCTCATGGATAATGTTTAGGTGTTAGGGAGAGTGTTTTATGTTGAGAGAAAGAAATAAAGTAGATTGGGTTGTTGTCCCTATTGAGTTTATATGGGAAAATACATGAAAGTGGAGGTTTTAGTATAGTGTTTGGTAAAATATGAGTGGGAGGTCATTTCTTTTGAATTATTATGCATGTTTAGGGTTTATTAAGATTTTTTGAGTTGGTTTTGATATATGAGGAGGTGTGGAATGTAGGTTTTCAATAAACCCTCTTGGTTTGGCTAAAAATCAAGGGTTTCATAGTTTGCTATGTTAGAAGAGTCAACTCTGTAAACTAATTATGGATTTAGTGGTTTGAGGGCATGGAAAATGTTGGCCCAAAGTTTTAGTTGTTTTTGATTATTCTAAAGGTGGGTTTGTAATTTAGGCCTAATTAGCCTAATTAGGACAACGTAGGAGTGGGAGTTTCAGGATTTTGGTCCAAAGGACTTATGTCTGACCCTAAGATATGTTTTGTAACTTTGTAATGGGTGTCTAAATCATCCATTGGTTTTTCAAGTGTTTTGGGAAGTCTTGGAGTTAGCGGCCTAAAATCGGGTTTGCACTGATACTAGGGTTGCAAGGGTGAAAGTGGGAAATTGCGCTTCTGGTTTTTAAACTTTGGGAGTTGTTTGGATTGGTCTAATAGGCCCTTTTAATCTTGTTAGATTCCTCTTGAAGGTACTTTGAGCTAGTTTGGGCCTTCTAGGTCTACATCAAATAGAGAGCAACATATAACCATCATTTTGCATATCTACATTAATGCAATTTTGCAAACCCTTATACAATCAAACTTAAACGCTTGAAATAAAGCAATGATCAATAACATGACTTTAAAAATTCAATTTGCATACTTACCAATCAAACTAGGGAACCATCTAGGTTTACTCTACTCTTTATCATGTCAAGTATTCCCTCGTGGTCAAACTCACACACTTTCCACAAAATCTTGTTTGGAGGTTTGCCCTTATATTTGATCAAATGAACATTGGTGGTGATGACAAGGTTCAAGTAGTGTTGAATCTTCTGATGCATGTCAAAGTCCTCAAACAACCAAACTACAACATTTTTAACTGGGTACCTTCTAAGCCATGTTCCAGTAACAACCACCGAACTTGTAGGATATTCTATGTTTTCTCCATCTATAATTGGGGCCTCCAATTTCTTTTTGGCTTCGATACAATGACACAGGTAATAATTTGTACCCTCTTCATTGTCTTCATCTTCAAGCACTACATATATATGCCCTACATTGATATGTTCATCTTGTTAGATGTATTTAATGAACATCAAACTAAAATCTGAAAATAAGATATATTACCTAGTTCTACAAGGTCTGATACATGATCAAAGTCAACAGATGATTGCATCTCCATGATTTGTAGAGCTGTCAGGAGCTGATAAGTGTCAAGTGGGGTTAGACTTCTTATAGACCATTCGTCAACCCACTCTGTTGACTCATAATCATTCCATTCTTGAAGTGTACATGCAGAAGAAAAGCATGCCATCTTTCGCACATGGATAGTCCATGTACCTTCATTGGAACTTCTAAAAGAGTGTAGCTCATTCGATCCTATTATTGTACAACAATATTCATATTTTGCAATGTTAGTATCATCTACTAAATGAAAAAATCTACGAACTAAAGAATTACCTTGACTACCTGGACCCATTGCATGATTGCACCACTCGACAATTAATCTTGCATCTGTTAACTTTGATTGTATTTGTACTTTAACTCTTCTCGTGCAAGGGGTCTTTTGATACATGCACCCCCTCCATCATGCTCCCCCTTTCCATTCCTAGCCTCTGAGAAGTTCCACATATGTTGAACACCACTGATCCTATGCATCCTACTCAACCAGTAAAACATTCTAGCTTTCTTGAATTGCGATGTATAGTTATCTGACCATATGATATGTTGACTGAATGATATGCCCTTGCTAGCTAGATTAGCATAGAACATCTTAAAGCAACCTTGCACAAACTCGATAGAATGTGTGCAATCATCACTGATGTAAAAGTGATACTCCCTCAATACTTTCTTGTTATCCTATGTACTATAATTTGCATGAATGAATGCTATATGCACAAATATAGAAACTTGTGTGGAGTTATAGTACTATGATTGCACCTCATTCTATGGTTGTAGTGTGTAGTTCTCTTTGAAGTCGACAACTGAAACGATGCTATAAAGTGGAAACATATCCTTGCATAACTTGAACTATGAGTCCAACCATTGAGCTCTATGTGTATGCCTTGCATACTCATAGACCACCCAATCATGGAAAATTCCCATAAACTGATATACTGGAATCTTATCATTGAACAATTCACACTTCTTTGCTTCTTTCCCATCTTTTAGACTGTAGGCCACTGTATTGTATTTTCCAAATTCAACAATTTTGTCTCCAATTGTGTGTGTACTAGCCATGTGTTGGAAAATTGGAAAATGTTGCATGCCACCACAATGATGACATGTGCCATCCAAACATGACTTGTAAAAAATTTGACCATCCTCTCTTTCACATAAAATGGAAGATAAGAATTCCCTTGAGGATTTGAGTGGAGGCCTTATGTTACATTCTTGCAAAACATTGTCAGTATGCATATCTACACATATACATCGATAAACATCATAATGATTAGAAAACTCAATATGTACTCTACAACAAGTAGTGCGTGTGTGATTTATTTTGACATAAAAAGGCTTTAGCATTTCAAAATACCTTTGACATATTTTAATTTCAGGAAACTTTGTACAAAATCAGCAAAAAATTGGGTTTGAGTGGTATCCAAATAATGCTTTGGATGTGGCTCATGGATTTTACTACCAATTCTCCTTCTTACAACATCTCTTTGATTAGGAGAGGTCCTTGTGTTATCCTTCCAATAATCTACTATTAAAGATCTCAACCCTTGAGCAATTCTTTTATCTTTCTGTGGCACTCTACCGGAGAATGCCCATAACTTATTACTATTTGGTTCCTCCAATCTTTCATGCCTTCCTTTGGCTCTCATTAGAGATGATCTACTTATTTTCAAAGACTTAATTGTCTTTGTAAGGTTCACCTTGTTCCTTGTTTGATTGCTTAACAATGTTTTTGTCATCACATGTCTTGTGGCACAACTATCCTTTGTGCATGAGGTAGAACCCACAATCTCATATGCACTCATCAAGTTCTTTACAATGGAATTTTCACTTTATTCATTCGAAACTATCAGCCCAAGAGCCTTCATGGTGGGCCTGAATTTGAGTTGCCTCATCATTTCAACAAATAGTTGGCATCTTTCACCCTTACTTAGCTTCTAAAAAAAGAGCTCCATATCCTCTGCGTAGCTCTTTGACATGTACATTTTGACATCTTATCACTTGCATCCATTTCAAAACAATGGAATCAATATCAATCAAAAATCTAGAATTCTATCCAAAACTCTAGGAGGAGTTCTCAAATGTAAATTTGTGTCAACATTAGGAATGCCAACAACATCGGGGATAGATCACATACCTTCAATCAGAGGTGCAATTGATAACATACCTTGAGATTGACATGTAAACGATGTTGTACCTCCAACTTGAGATGTCGTTTATGGAGTGACTTCAAATAGAGGCATGTTTTCTAATGCACTTTTGAAACACAATGTTGTTGTAGGTGTGATTTCCGATGTACTTGGAAGACCACATGTTGTTACTGGTGTGTCTTCAACTGGAGATGTGCACTGAAATTCACCTATGGTTGATTATGTGCCTCCAACTTGGGGATCCATTTGTGTCCTTCCACGAACTTTGTCCATTCGTGCCCTTTGTTTTTCCAATTTTACATCTCTCTTAGATTGCACGAGAATTTCTAGTTGTATGGGCTGCAATTCTTTTGCTTCACAAGCTACAATTTTTTATTCTCTTCTCTCATTTTTTACTGCACGTTTTTCTAGTGTTAGAGGCTTTGGACGTTTCCTCAGAATACGTTGAATTTTGCATATTCACAATCACACATAGAATAAAAGTAAGTAATGCATTTTATGAAACATATTGATAACATTGATTACATTGCATTTTATTGAACACACCAAAGCATTTTATGAAAGAAGGCAGCGAGTTGTTTGGAATTATCAAACATGTCTATATACTACAAAAAAATTTCATACATAAATCTACCAAGGAAGAATGGTAAATGGTATGAATGAATGGAAACTTGCATTAAACCAACTATGTCTCGAGTCACTTGAAATTATCTAAGCACATGATGAATGCAAATTCTTTATGGCACAAAAAAATTAATAGAAACTTGCATATTAACATTCATAAAAGCTCTTAGGTTTTCACAATTAGTTGAAAATAAAAGTTTTCCCACAACCATTAGTAATAATGAATTTAATGTTCAATTCTATGTGTAACAATGAAGATTAATAAAATCATCAAATGAATGGTCTATAAATTGTCAAAACAAAATAAAAAAACTTGTGTTAAGTTGAATTCATTTATCTAAGCATGCTAGAAATGGACTACTATATTGTAATGTCCCCTTCTCATTAGTGATAAGCTCAGTTTCTCATCAGCCTATTCTGGAGGCCCATAGGCTTGTTGAGGTGAAATCAGGGTTTCCTTTGTTGGGGTTTTTGTGGAATTTCTCAATATTTACTATTCTTAGTAAGTTATATTTTTTGGCAATATCTGAGTGATAGCATTTTATTAAGTTTCCTCTTTAGTTGGAGCAATAAGGTGATTTTCAGTTCTGGCTTTCAAATCATTATTTGGTGAAATTTTGAAATAAAGGCATTAATGTTTATTTTTTAGCTGACCCCTTGGCCTAGTAAAATAACTTCAAGTTGTTCTAAAAGGTGGTAATTGAGGGTGGGCACTTCATGAAGAAGAAATATTTATTATTTTTGCAAATCATAATTCCTTGAGTTTGGACACCATAGGGAGGTGAATTAAGATGTTTTTTTTAAATATTAATATTTCAAAAATGGTGAAAGGGCGTCCCTCCTTCTTGGGAGTTACAGAAGTTGTAAAGTCACATCATTTTCTTTAAAAGCATATCTTGCTCTAGCATTTGCTCATGTTACATCTTTGGTAATGTTATGTTGTCAGAATGACTATGTGTTTCTTGCTTCAAGGAATGTTGACCTCCTAGACACAATCCAATTTCATGTTTAAAAGATAGTACCTAGTTGGTTTTTATTGCTGCTTCTCGTCCAGACTAGCAGATTGAGCCTCACAATTGAAGTTTTTTATGATATTTCTAGTTTTGGAGTTGTTGTTACAGACATGGTTGAAAGTTGATTTCACTTGCAGCCCTTATGGTGATTTTTATTTGATGATGGGTATTTGATCAAATGAATTATATTCTCTTGGCGACCCCTCTCAGAAGTTTGCAGATTTAATTTAGAAGTTTCTAATTTTTTATGTCAAAATCGCCCCTCAAGGAGGGTCGTACCTCTCTTTAATGGTCTTGGGATTCATGCCAAATAAAAATAGGAGGATTTGATGTAGTTTCATGATGTTATCTTGGGCACCATACTCTTAGAGAGCCTTTGCAAAAGATTTCAGCCAATTCAGAGGTATTTTGATGAAGTTATGAGCATTTATGTGAGTTTATAGTTTGTTGTTATAGAATTTAAGTTTGCAGATTTTATATTATATTTTTTACAGTTTTATTTTTTAGTTCTTTCCTTAATAAGTTGGGTAGATATCTAGAGTGGGATCATCTAGTTCTTATGTGCTTTGAAGCTATTGTAATTCTCATGTAATTTTGTAGTTCTTTCTCATATTGTAAGACTATAAACAGTACTATTGTTCCAGTCCTTTATTGTTGTAATTATTTCATTTAATTTCATATTAAGCACCCCTAGATGGTTTACCGTAGTGTGGAGAATGAATGTTTAATCTTTCCTTGTACCCACTGTCAAGTGGTGAATCCCCACTCTTGAATGGATGCCTGCCACAACAAATGAATTAGTCCTTGGCTTGAATAATTCTTGTCCAAGACAAAGGTAAAGTCTACCCAACTCAAAGCATACATGGAAAAGACAATGTAAATTCAGTCTCGAGCTCAAAGCATACATGGAAAAGACAACTTAAAGTCTGCCCTAAGCTGAAAATAGGAGATGGAAAATATATCTTGAAGTCTGCCTTAGGCCAAGATCAAAAGGGACATCCAACACGTTGAGATGGTGCCTCATCATCTTCCAACTAATCAAATTCTTCCAAGCTAGCATGTCTAGGTTCAATGAACCTGACACTTCATAATGCAACAACTTTTTATTGTTGGTTTATATTTAGCAGAAGGACAAGTGTCCCCAAATGTAATTTTCTCATTGGTCGAGAGGTAGTTAGTTGTGAAAAACCCTAATTAGGGTTTTATTTTGTAATCTCGCTCATTTATTCGAAATCAATATTGGCCATTGAATTGTATTTGAGGAGCCTATAAATTGAGCTCACCCCTCATTTGTAAAATATGGGAGCATCCATCACATACTACCAGTTCACTACCTTGTCTATGCTTTCACTTACTATTATGCTTTGATAGATTTTTTCCAAGCATCCATCGCTTGTCTAAAAGCACTTGTTGTAGGCTCTTAGCCATAGTAGAAAGACAGTGAACTATTTGATAAAATGCTTTGGTAGACATGTATGAAAAATGTGGTAGCATAGACAAGGTAGTAAACTATTTGAAAAAATGCCTCAAAGAAATGTGGTCTCATGGTGATGGAATGCCATGACAATCTAGGGAATTTTCTTGTCATGGCATTCCATCACCATGAGACCCCATTTCTTTAATAAGGCATTTTTTTCAAATAGTTTGCTACCTTTTCTATGTTATTGCTTACTATTATGCTTTGATGGATTTTTCCCAAGCATCCTTATAGCTTGTTCAAAAGCACCTATTTTAGAATTTTAGCTATAGCAGAAAGGTAGTGAATTGGTTGATAAAATGCTTTGGTAGACATGTATGAAAAATGTGGTAGCATAGACAAGGAAATGAATTGTTTGAAAAAAAATCCTCAATGAAATGTGTTCTCTTGGTGATAGAATGCCATGACAAGCACATTGAGACCACATTTCTTTGAGGCATTTTTTTGAATAGTTCACTACCTTGTTGGTGCAGGAGCACCAAGCCTCTTGATATGGTACTAAATGGTCATAGATGGAATTATGGTTAAGATAGGAGAGTTTGAGTTTTTTTTTGTTTCAATAAGGTCTACTTAGACCATTCTCATGTTTCCAAAATGATTTGGAGTTTTCATTTGATAATTTGGCCATAACTTGTAATCATGTTAAAAGTTGTTAATATGGTCAAATGTTGTCAAGTTAAGTAGAATAGGAAGTAATTTAAGAGGGTATAGGGGATTAGGAAATAATAAAGAGTCTGAAGGTGGAAAATGTCAAATTTGTAAGTTGCATAAATGTAGAAAATTTGAAAACCAACGACTATCTCCTTTAAAAATTTGTTACTTGGTAGTTATAGAAGTTGGGAGAAGTTGGATTTTAATATAATCATTATAAAATCCTCAAAAATGGCTCATGTAGGGTTGTTGAAGGCAGTTTGAAGATTATACACATTTTGTTTTCATGAAATACAACATTCTCAACAACTTTTTCCCTATTTTTCTAAACTTTGAAGGCTTGGTACAAACCCATGCAGCCTACCTTTTCTCTAAAAATTCTTATATGTTTTAGGTACATGTGTTGGCTCTCTAATGCTTCATATTTGAGGTATTTATCATGCAAATTGAGGGAGAAATCTTTATTTTTCTGGGACTGCTCATTTACCTTGTTTTGGGGGTTTTGAAAGGGAACAAAATAGATTTCTAAGCTTTCCACCCACTATATAGTCTTGTAACTCAGTGGATAGGCTTATATAGGTGAAATAAATATGTATGCATCTTTTTTTGTGTAGGGAAGGCATATTTCTTGATTTTGGTGAGTCCCTAGGGTTGTTTCCATTGGAAAATGCATGAATTTAATGGGTATAGACCTGAACCTAATGATGGATGCTAGTACAAGTTATCTTATGAAATTTTAAGTTTATGGGGGTGAATTCAAGGGTGTTTGACCAGGTGGAAAGTTTGGGAAGGGCCTGGAAGTGTCTTTTTCAATAAATCCTCATCAAAAGTGCACAAAACAAGGGTTTTTGGGTTTGGTGTGGAGGTGGTCGTATAAATGAAATCTAATGGGGGATTTTTGGGTTTGATAACCTTCCAATTGCTTCCCTAAAGTATCAAATTGTTTGCACAAGTTTAAGATGGGGGTCCTTTGTAAAATTGACCTATTTGGAGGCCTAAAACGGTGAGAAAGTAGTTTTCTCAAATTTGTTCCAAAGGAGTCATATGGGGGGCTAAGATATGTTTTGTAACTCTATAATGGGTGTCTGAATCATCCTTTTATTTTTCAAGTGTTTTGGGAAGTTGTGGAGTTAAGTGTCTAAAAACAAGTTTGCACTACTACTAGGTTTGCAAGGGTGAAAGTGGGAAATCCTACCTCTGATTGATTTCAAAATTTGGGAGTTTTTTGGATTGGTCCAATCGATCCTTTTAATCTTGTTAGATTCCTCTTGAAGGCAAGTAGACACTTTGAGTGGGTTTGGGTCTCCTTTCTCTGCATCACTTGTCTATGCTATTTCTTTTTATTATGCTTTGATAGATTTTTTCCAAGCATCCATAGCTTGTTTGCAAGCACTTATTTTAGGATTTTAGCCATATCAGCAAGGCAGTGAATTGTTTGATAAAATGCTTTGGTAAACATGAACGAAAAATATGGTAGCATAGACAAGGCAATGAATTGTTTGAAAAAATGCCTCAAAGAAACGTGGTCTCATGGTGATGGAATGGCATGAAAATCCATAGAAATTTGCATGTCATGGGACTCCAACACCATGAGACCACATTTATTTTAGGGATTTTTTTCAAGTAGTTCATTGCCTTGTCTATAGTATTGCTTGCTAGTATGATTTTGATAGATTTTTTCCAAGCATCCATAGCTTGTTCGAAAGCACTTGTTTTATGATTTTAGCCATAGCAACAAGGCAATGAACTATTTGACAAAATACTTTGGTAGACATGTATGAAAATTGTGGTAACATAGACAAGGCAGTGAACTATTTGATAAAATACGTCAAAGAAATCTGGCCTCATAGAATGCCATGATAACAAAATGCAATTGGAAGCTACTCCTACTTATTAGTTATGCAATGTGAAGTAATTGCATAACTGCTTAGGTTGACTTTGTAAAAACTATATTGTAATTTAAAATTTGTCATCTATCAACATCTAGTTATTAGTTATGCAGTGTGAAGTAATGCTTTGAATTTGAAGGATGTGCAATAAAATGTAATCAACGATATGAATATAAACTACAAAAAAATTATTTTTTACAATTCATTATTTAAAATATTTATTTTATTTTCTCTCTATATCTCTATATGATATGGAAATACCTTTCAATTTCAAAATAAATAGATTTTATCTCTTGTTCTACAATTTTTTATGTTTTTTTAAATATGATTTTTTCCCGACTTTTTAAAAACTCTTATACTTTTGGTTTGTCAATTTTTCCCCAAAAGATTTTTGTTGCTATGCATTGACATGAATCCTTTGCATTGAATACACACACACTATGTGAATTATACATGAATAGAGGTAAACGCACATCTCTGCGAATAGAGTGAGGCACAAGTAATTGAGCATTCAAAGGATACAAACCACCAGGAATGGAGCTTATTTACACAAAACACTTTACATGGAGCTTATTGAGCAATTGACAGTAATTAATTAAGCATTAGATGTAAACAAAATCCATGCCTACAGCATTCAAGCATACGATTTACACAATACACATGATAACATCATTCATGAATGGTAGTAGCAAAATAAGATTTTTTTTAATCAAAAAGTCGTAAGGTATACAATGATATATATTGATAAAAGTATATAGAATATATCCAAAAAATTCATACAGGTTAGTACAAGGGAGCCATATTATGGACATAAAATTTCACATATATATCACTTATACAAAACATATGTTCCAAAATGCCACATAGGCATACAACAAACAACCCTAATATAGTCATTTCCCTCTAGGGGAAGGAAATAGATCCCATGCTACCTTTGAAATTTGGCTGGATGGAGTGATTGTTGGTTCTTTGGTCTTTTGAACACGCTCGCTAGTCCTCCTCTCTTCACTCTGGACCTTCAACTAATACCATAAAATGTAAAGATGTTAATACACAAAAAATGAATTGTGGAATGGCATATAACAAAATATAATCACTTACTGCATACAGATAGTCATCACTCACATTTACATCATTACCACATCCATGATCTAGAGTGACAACCACCTGTAGCAACCATCAAGATAGAAATTAAGCTACATAAAAGTATCGTGAAAATTTTCTATAATAGACTGTAAAAGAGAAAATATAATGTCAAATAGACTAATATGTTGCATACCTCTCTCAATGGATCAAAACTGGCTATTGTTGCAGCAACTTCATGGTCCATCGTGCCACCAACATCACTAGGGTTGTCTAATGTCAACATCTACAAATGGTAAATGAAAGAGTAAATGGCAGGGTGAACTATTAGATGTTAATGGGATGGGATTAGGAAGGAATAAAGGAACAAAAAGTGAATTAGGAGAATATAATGCATGACACGATCAAGGAATACAAATGCAATGTTTGTGTTTCTCATCAATTTTTTAGATTTGTATATGAAAATTTATGAAAACTAGCTAACATTGTTTTACAACACCATTATTGAATAAAGGCTACCTGAGTGTAAGGTCCTTGAGGAAATGAATTGCGAGGTGTGGAGGTTAAAGGTCCACCAGGAAACTATTTGAAATCCAAAGCATGTTATGAGACAAACATTCAAATATAAAATTTAACTGTTCAAATGCAATAATAATATATTTAATACTAATTGCATACCTATATGGACTCAACGTCGAGAATGAATAAGGGTCTATAGGAATGGGGCACGTCTCATGAACACTCTGAACTTGAAATTTCATCAAATTGAAATTCTACTAATTTACTTATTAATTTTCAAAATATAATTTAATAAACAACATTAAATGAAGTTGTTGAATTTTACCTAATTGTCAATGTTGAATGTATCATTCAACGAATCATCTGTGAAAGCCATCCCCTCTGCAATTGATGTAGGTTGTGTATCTGCATCTCGAGCACTCTGATAATCATACATGCAAACTACACCACAAGCACCACAATGGTGGGGTGGAGCTCAGGGCCTACACGTCTCCTCCACACCAGGCTCTACTAGAGGCCTTGCACACTATAAAATGGTCTGGGTGAGTGAGCCAATTGACTCGAGCATGTACACCTCTACACTATCCTTAACAATGGAAGGAATGATGACATGCTCCACCATGGGTCTAGCCAAGGGTCTTGGTGACAACTATGGATTATGTCGTGCAGTAGGTCTATCATGTGTGGAGCCCCCACCTCTACCCTATAAGTCTAAGATGTCAAAATAATTTGGCATCTTATTAAGGATAAACTCACAATAGAGTTTCCTCAAAAAGTATTGTGGCACCTCATGGTTATTGCATGGAGGTTGGTCAAATACCATTCACCACCACTCCCAAAATTTATTTTTAATTAATTCATGGTGGCACCAATGGATGGGGAACCTCTTGCATGTATGAGACAAAGGTGTGTTGGTTTTCAGGTCTGTAAATAGGGCACACAAGTTGTCCTTGCTATTTTTTTGTTTTTTAACATCTACATATGACAAACCTCTAGCATAATATTACAGTCTCATCTCATGCCTCTTATTTGACCAAAAATTTATTTTCTCGCTCATTTCTCCTACATGACATACAATTGACTTCAATGATTCAGCAATCCCTCTCCTATAAGGGTGGGTTTTGGCATGCTCAATTAATCTTCCAATTTAATTGTTCAATGTCTCTTTTATTGTTTTTAATTTGATTTAGAAAATTTTCTTGTGTTCCTTGAGGATGCCTATGAATTGATGGAGGGGCTTCAGGTTGTTCTTGAATAGGCGGCTCTTCATGAGGGGGTGACTGTGAATTTTCAAAGTTTCGAGGTGGAGATTCATTCCCTGATAATTAGAACAAAATTTAATTATAAAAACCTATTTCAATATGCATTCTAAATCAAATTTGAAATAAATTGAATAAAAATGCATACCTCTTCATAATCTTTGATGTCTTTGACGTGTTGGTAGCATCCTTTTGAAAAATAGCAAGCTAAAGATGCAAATAATGGTCGATATTTGGTGAGCGCGAGTTGTAGACCTCCAATCCTCCAAGCCAAGCCACAGGTTGAAGACATTTGAAATACATTTTGTGCTTTTATTTTTCTTTTCAATTTGGCACACACCAAATTTGTTGAGCATGTGCCAAATTTGGCATGTGTGAAATTTGGTGTGTGCCAAATGGGAAATTTTGACCTTTTTTTGTGAATTTTTACAATTTGACACCTAAATTGTGTCATAGATTGGTGCACTTACCCTCTATCTAGTCATATATACATAAATAATACAACTAATATAGTAATCTCAAGGGTCATTCACTTCATTTAAATGTCACTATTGAGATAGTTAGTATATAACTCTTATAGGTTGACACATTCAAACTTGTTAAGTCTCCACTTAGGGACTTTTGTCTCACTTCAAGTGGTTAAGACACAAGTACTCACCTCTTGAGACACCTATTTTGTAGACACTTAATACATTCTCTCATAGTTTTTATGAGCTAATATGTGTTGCATATTTGGATGGGTAGTTAGATATGCAATCCTACCTTCTTACCTCCTCTTTATTCTTTGTATATGTTACATTGATCATTGTACATGTGACAATTTCAAACATACATGCATATTTGTGCTCATCATTCACTTGTGGAAGTTATCTTTGTTCTTTCATTCTAATATAATCTAATCCAACGTGGTATCAAAGACATGAATAACATGTTCCTTCCTAATTTTTATGAATCAAACACTCAACCCTATCAATGGAGAAATGTGGAGCCAAAAAAATATAGTCATTGAGTCTAGAAGGCTTGAGAAATAAAGAATATCCTTTTTTCTTGGAAAATTTTGGTCTTTTAAATTTTGTATATATTTTTGTAGTTGTACCTTGTATTGTACAAAATTTGTACAATTCTATACATAAGCTATACAAATCCATAATATATAGATTTTTTGTAAAAAAAATAAAAATTAGCAAAGTAGGATTAGTTCAATTTCCCTTTGCCATATTTTGGTCAAAAATATTTTATTACAAAATATTATTTATCTTGTTTTTTGGATGATTTTATAGCCATTGGTATTTCTTCTAAGGAGGGTTCCAATCGAGAGTGTTCTTATAAGTGTTTACATATGGGTGATCCACAGAAGTTGTTTTACAATTTACAGGAGATTCTAATTTTTGCTAAAGTCACATATTTTAGAAAATATAATGATTTAAGCCTTTAAAAGTTCATTTAAAGCATTCCAATTGAAGAGGGTTTGATTAAACTACCTTAAATCAAACCCCCTTGGATAGAACCCCGCTAGTTTTAAATTATACCTATAATAGAGTCTCCTTTACACCTATCAAAATGCTGATAAAAAACCACTTTTAACTTTTGGGGGATCAAACGAATTCATTTAAAATTTATTTTTTGTAAGTATGTAGTCCTTATTAT
Organism: Sequoia sempervirens; assembly: GCA_007258455.2. Lineage (NCBI taxonomy): Eukaryota > Viridiplantae > Streptophyta > Pinopsida > Cupressales > Cupressaceae > Sequoia > Sequoia sempervirens. The sequence continues at coordinate 213,556,734 of VDFB02105785.1, read as the reverse complement.
AAGCTTCCCAAAGTATAATTTTAAATTAATTTAATTTTATTAGTATTTTATTTTTTAGTTTAATTAAACATAGGTTTTTTACCGAAAATAAAACTCTTTGTTCTGCACATATGGAAAATAGTAGATTATAAAAAAAAATCTGAAAAATATGTTCGGTCTAGGTATTGATGTCCTCGATCTAGTAAAAAAAATTGAATTTTTGATACATACAAAAATACTTCACAGCGTTATCACAGTCACACTAGCAGGTGTAATTGGTTTGACTTCAAAACTTGATTCCAAAGAAAAATATTTAATAAAAACTATCTAACTAAGTGGAAGCGCACAGATATGGAGTTACAAATCTAAATTTGAAAGAATTATAATTTTATCCTTCATGTAAAAACTTGTTTATGCATTATATGATGAGGGTCACTTTTTAAAAATGTTGTTTTCTGAAAAAAACTAGTTTCAAGGGAGATGGAAAAAGAAGTGCAATCTGATTCCAAAAAAATTGAAAAAAATATATTTAGAATCTATAGACAAAATTTCACGAAACTCTAGTTTGCATCATCTTCAAATTCCTCAAGGTTTAGTTGCTATAGGTGTTTGAAAGAGAAGATTTAGTTAAAAAAATTATTTGAGTGTCCAGTTTGGCCAA
>VDFB02105785.1:213499672-213555994 GCA_007258455.2 Sequoia sempervirens | reverse complement strand
CTCAGCCTTATAAAATATCTTATTGTACAAAAGTGTTAACTCCAAGATGCCAACTTGGGTGCCCAAGGTGGGTCCAAGTCAATCTTTGTTAACTGAAACATATCTCTCCACCAATTCATGAAAACAAGATGCATGATTGATCATCCCCACTTAACTGAATGTATCGCCTATTATATGTCATGCAACTCAAGTCATTAGTCATGCATTCCAAGTCAACTAAAGTCAAATAGAATTCAACTAAAACTAACTACATACAATTGAAGATAACTGAACCATAACTGAACTTAAACTGAACTTGAACTGAATTGAACTAATACTGAACTAAACTGAACTTCATGCATGTAAACATCAATCCCTAAATTCTAGGATCTTTACATGCATTACATAAGTGTTATTTTTTTCTCTAAATAGTCAACTTAACTCAAGGTGGGTTCCACCTTCCATGTGGGTGCCCCATGTGCTACTATAATTTAGGAAGTCATATTGGATGCCCTCACATGTTCCTATTATTTATAATTAATTAGAAATGTCAATTAACATGTTCATTTCATTCAAATTTAATCTCTTTCTAATCCTAGTGTTGGGGAACACTTTCCAGGGACTTAGGAGATACATGAAATAATGTTTAGGATTGTAATTAAATGACATCCTATTTCCAACAAAAGGAAGACAAGTTGTGGAGCAATTATCAAAATGAACTAAAATTAATGTTAAACTGGGATATGGAGAAGCTAGTTGCAAAGCATATTATACCTAATGCTTCAGAAAAATCATTGTGCAGTACGGAACAAAAGTGTAGAATGGAAATTGCAGATTGCTAAACAAAGCTTACAAAAGCTAAGGGAAATTGTAGATGAATGCATCACCATTTCATAAGAAGTGTGGGGTACTTTGGTTGCTCTCATGTTACAATAGGACAAAGGTGAGATTAAGGATGATACATATATCAAAGGTTTGATAGATGGTTTCCAGAAAATACTCGAGAGTACACTTGATTCACTCTCATTTGATGTTGATCATCTGAAGAGGCTTAGCGATTTACACTTAGTCACATCTTAAGCAATCAATCATATTAAAGCCTATGAACAACACATTGAGACAATTGAAGATAATCAATTGTCATGGAGGGTATGAATGACAAATGTGACCATTCCTCAACATAAAGAATTGTTACATGTCCTCAAGACTTTTCAAGCCTTTTGAAAAAGACCAGTGGTGACTCCAGAAGCTGGGAATGAAGTGACACCATCTTGATGACTCAATTGCTTTTATTTTATTTGTTTCCTTTTAAAATTCTAGTTGGTTATGGACAAAAAAAAGGCAGTTGCTCATCTTCCTATTTAATTGTATCTATTTTCATATGTAATCTCACTCTTTATAGATACTTGAACTGCTCAATATACAATATTTTTGCTATGAAAGAAATTGTTGTTTATCTTTGTGCATTCAATTTGTGAAGTTGATATGGGTTTTTGAATCTTTGTGTTTGAGAACGTCTTAATGCAATATCTTATCTTCATGTAAGTGATGCAATTTTATTCATAATTAGTTTCATTTCTCATATGGTATTGGGGGCATGTTTTAATTCTAGAATAGTTAGTTAAAATTGGTCTTTGTGCTAATTCTTCTTGCTTGCCAGATCTTGCATCTGATATTTAGGAATTTTCCTAATATTGGGTTTTCCTTTATTGCTTTCTAGTTAAAAGCATACATGATATTTAATTTTAGCATTTTAATTCATTTAAAATCTTGTGAGGGAGTTGTACCTCAACAAAATTAAGAGGATATTTATCTTTGTTTAAATATTAAATATTTAGAGCTACTTGGTTTGATTTGGCACCTCTTAGACGTGGAATTATGATACCTCAAGGTGCCCAATTTGTTAGCCAACAGATTTTTGGTGACTCCACTGGGGAAATCGAATTGTATAGTTTTGGTTATCTTGTATGGGCGTACTTCACAAGTAATTCAATTAATCTTGGATTCTCATAGATTTACTAGAGGGGAAAGAAGTAGGGGAGTTTTTGATCCTATTTTTGAAACCCTACAAAGAAATATTTTTTCCTATATCATTCCCTCTAGGTGGAGGGTTGGGGCTAGGAGTAGACCCGTCTCACCTACTAGAACACCTGCAAATCACCCCATCTCCTAAGCACTCATTTTGCACAGAACTATTTTACTAGTTGTAATTAATTTTCCTCTTAATATGGCTAATCAACCACTCATTCCTCGGGGCATCGCTATTGGTCTTGTTACCTATTTTTAGCTACAATGCAAAAATAGGTAGAGCTAAATTACATTCCTCATTGAAAGGTACAAAATTTCAGCTAAAGTATTCATTATATTCTAAAATATGATTACTTGTGAATTTCCAGTGTGATTATGTAAATCATTGTAATAGAAGAACTCATAAATTTGCATAAGAAATACTGCTTTATTCATATTGTAAAAACCAAGGTCCCACACAAGCCGTGGGAGTAAATTAATTTGTTTTTTCTTAATCAAATAATGAATATAAGCAAGGTTGTAAACTACACAACTAAAGATAATGTAAACATGAAAAAGGGGAATGATTCATAATTGCCTATAATGATGAATCATTTTTACTCAATATCTTCAAGTTGTTGTGTCTCCGGTGCCTCCAGGTTGTTTCAACTCCAAGCTCCATGGTTTCCTGCAAGATTGTTAAAAGATGGTGTTAGAGCAATGATAAATCACATCCTACTTCATGTCTACATTACTAACATAAATGTAATGCACATCCAATTAGGCATTCACCAGATGATTAAGTCATCAAAAAGGAAGATGTTCGAGGAGAATGAAGTTCAATGGAAGCTTTCAACTTCAATTATTTTGCTAATTTGTTTGTTTAGTGTGCAGGTGCAGGTATAATCATATCATTTCAACCAACATTATTGTTATGAGTGGTGCAAGATGTGGCTCTCACAAGGGTTGAGCCTAGCTCATAACAATGATGTAAAAAACATGATATGTAGATAATCAACATTCACTGTTGATATGGTCACAAAGAAATTTTTAGATTATAATGATTAATGTCAATACTAAAAGTGTTTATGTTTGAAGATGCATTGATTTTATAGAAGCTTCAGAAATCAGTCTAGAGCAGTAATTCATGAATACAAATTTGTTCACAATTTTCTCCAAGATGCAAAGTACAATCACTGAGCATTTACTACAGAGGAGTATTATACCCACAATAAAATAGCCACCATGCCATAACAAGCAATCGTTATATCATAATCATGAAGGAAGAGGTCATGACACATGTTACGAGGAACAACAAAAATGAAGCATGGACAATGAGTAGATTCATTAAACAATGTGAGTAGCAAAGTAAATATGGACAAGTCATGTTTATAATTTTTTAAAGTTCTTTACTTCTTCAAGGATATAATGCATTGTAGCAAAATTTTGTTAAGTGTTAATTTCGTTGTTGAGCACATGGTTGGATCAAGTCATGCAATGAAAGCTACATAAATATAAAAGATAGTTGTGTAACAAAAACAAGTCAAGACAAATCAAGGTACTATGATAATTCATGGAGCTTTTTTAATGAGGACAGTTGTAAGAACTTGTACAACATAGCCATGATGGACGATAGCTATGATGACATTTCAATCACAATGCAGAAAATACATAGTATTGAATATCAAATGCAAAGAGCACAAAAGGATCTTAATGGAAGCAATGCATTGTTTAGTGACAGTAGAAGAGCATTTTGAAATTTTAAAACCCATGGTGGAACTCAGGACTCTACATCCCTTTTGTCCCCAAACATTGCATTGATAGTGTTTCATGGAAGTAACAATGTGCATTCATTTTTTTTTTTTTTAAATGCTGATTGTTCTTAGCACACTCAAGAACCATGCCCACATAAATGGTTCTAATGGGTATAATCAATTAGGAGATAAAAGAAAGGAGTATAGAAAAACTCCTAAAAAGGTGGATGCCTTAAAAGCACAATTGGTGAAATCAATGGGTTTGAGGTGCTCACTGCATTGCTGCCATTACAGATCTTCTCAATAAAAATAATGTGATTTATTCTAGTAGAATTTGGGTCTGGTGAGAAGAAGGAAAGGATCAAACTACCCATGTCAGTTCTACGTTGATCACTTCAGTCTAGAAACAAGGAATTATTGCCTCAATGGGTTGTTAGTTTGGAGGCTATATCAACCAGGGATTCTACTTGTAGTGGTATCCACACATGTCCTATCACCCTGAAATATAAGGATCTCTGAGCTCATATAAGTATGAAGATTTCTTTTATAAAATGCAAATTATAGGAGAAATGGAGGGGGCGCAACCCTGAAATATAGAGGATTTTCATTTTTACACAGGAATAATGTAATCCATAATGCTTAAAAAGGCTGCTACTTGGGGTTTTGAGCCTTTAAATTTACATAAAATACCCAGCTGGAGAACATATAGGCCACAACCATAATCCACCAAGAAGGCTTGAGGGGTGCTTGAAGAAATAAGAGACAATGGATTTTTTGTTTAAAATGTAGTGTCAATCATAAAATACAACCATAGTCGATGCTTGGAGTTGTAACAAGGAGAAAACTGCCACAGTAAAAAATTAGCAAGGGGAGGCTACAACCTGTACAAGTTTTTTGAAAACCCATAACCAAAAGAGAGCAATATATATGCACAGAAAAATAAAGCACAAAACCATAGCCTGCAAGTTTGAAATGAAAGGTCGAACATTGGGAAGTGTACAAATAGGGAAAAATCAAAGCATACCATGCAGGTTTTGTGCCACAGATTCTCCATTGAAGACTTCAGATCAAGATTCCAATTGCTATTCAATCTTCCAGAAGAAAAATCGACTTGAGAGTAGCAGAAGATAAAGATTCAAGTTCAAAACCAGCAACACGACGACCAACAATAGAGTATTTTTCAAAATGAAAAATGATTAACGGTTAGGGTTCAAGTGCTTTTGACTCAACACCTTAATCATCATGTTGGGTTTTTTTGCCTTATTTTTTCAAACAAAATTATTAAAATTTTATTTCACCAATGGTCTATGACTTGAAGTCAAAAGACTTAATGATTAAAGGAGCATTGAGCTTGAGAGAGGAGTCGAGAGTCATAAGGAGTATTAGATATATATATTTTAAAAAAGTCTTTTGTTAAGCCCTCATTATAATGTTTTATTTGACATTGTTAAAACAATTTTATTGATTGTTTTAAATAATTGTTAAAGTAAATTATTTTTTGAAGGGGAACTGAGCCTGAGTTACTACTCATGCAAAGGGGAGATTTGAAGGTGGAATTGAAACTTGCGCATGCAATATTGGAGATTCCCTTTGACTTTTAGTCAAATTGGAGTAATTTCTAGGTTCACTTGAGTCAAGTGAATCATCACGATGAGTTTGGAGCTATTTCAGTGCAGATCATTTCAATTTTGATCCCCTTTTTCTAGGCTTTTTTCCTTTGCTCATGAGAAGCATGCATTGCTTTTTCTCACTTCTAGTTAGCTTGGAGTTCCACTGCTTGGCACATTATGCATGCCATTATTGTATATATTGAAAAAAGTTTATCTTTTTCCTTAGTTCTTGTTTTCTATCTTTTCCTTTAGCAAAGAGACCTCATGTAACTTAGTTTTCACAATTTTATGATATTTAGCAGATTTTATAGGTTATCTTAGAGTATCATTTGTAGAGTGTTCCTTCTTTTGTCATTGCAAGTTAAATATTATCCTTCTTAAATTAAGGTGTTTTGTTTTATGAATGTTTTGGATGCAAATTTAATGTGTTTGACATCAAAACCTTTAAATTTCTATCACATTTGTGAATGCATGTACATGAAAAAACAATCTTAGTTGTAGGTCATAAATTGTGTTTTTAATATATCCTTATCTTTAAGTTGTGAAAATAACATTTTCCTTCATAAAGAATGAATTATCAGGTCTTTTTGTGAATCATTGATGTAGTTGAATTGTCCAATCTAAATTGTGAAAATAAGCTTCGTAAGGGATTAGTTGTGAATTAGTCTGTGCTCTTTAAGTCAATTAGGTGCATCACCAAGTTTTAGATTTCAATTTATGTTTTATTTCAAGCCTTTTTTCCCTCTTCCAAGCAAGTTTTTAGTTCATAATCGGATGATCATATAGGAAGTTGGCCTAGAATTTGGAGGTTTACTTTCATATAGGGTACCCACAACCTGAAGGTATTCCCATGTTACATAGGATTGCAAATTATCTCTGCTTTCACATTTGGGTGCACTCCTATTGATAACAAGTCCCTTGTAGTTGGGAAATAACTTGCATGATTTACCCAAGGGTTCTCGTAAGAATTTGGCTAAATTTTGTGGAGATGGAAATATTTCACCAAAAGAACACATTGATGCTTTCTTTGCCACATGCAACGTGCTTGCAGTACAAGAAGAAGATGTAGCAATTGGATTGTTTATAAAATCATTAGTTGATGCAGCAACACAATGGTTTTAGTAGTTACCTCACAAATGTATTACTAATTAGTCTACAATGTGCAACAAATTTGAAGCAAGATTCAAATGTGCAAATGATGATTTAACTCTAATAACTCAGATTACTTAGATGAAGAAAGAAGTGAATGAGTCTATGAGAGACTTTGTGGCCAAGTTTAACAGGGTATTGAATTGAATTACAACCGCTAAGATACCCTCTCTATAAATGCAAAAGTGTTTCTTTGTCAATGTGCAACACCTTGATATTATCCTATTCTTAAAGAGGCAACCATTGAATACTCTGGAGGCTACACAGGCATTGGTCGTTGAATTAGAGGATGATTTCATTTTAGTAGGGAAATGGAAAAGAGAATTACATACAAATAAAGCACTTCCTACTACTTCCTGTGACCCTATGACCCATAGATTCGATAATGATGTAATTGCTCTCAAAATGTAGATGTCGAAAGGCAACCATTCTTATCAAGATATCTCTAGGAGAACAAATTTTTAACCAAGAAATAAGACACTACCTTTGCCTCCAACTTAATAGAGGCTAACAATTGAAGCTCCTCCTCTTGCAGACAAGAAAAGAACATGTGTGTCTTTCACCTCACGTATGATCACGCTAGTGCCAACTGCCTTGAGATGAATAGGTTTATGCAATTAACCGCTACCAAAGAGATTACTGAAGAAGCCATAGAGGAAGGTACTTCATCGAATCAATATGGAAACTCTACAAATGGATACTTGGAATTCAAACCTAATGATGATAGAGGAGGAGATGTTTACATCACTTTGGATGATGCTACCTGTGTTGCTATTACCTGAAGCCAACAACATCACAACCAAAAAGGTACTCCAAATTCCCCTAAGGTTTTACTTACAAAAGCTAGTACAACTTCCAAGGGTGAAAATGTCTCGCAAAGTGTGGTTAATAGCTCTCCTAAGAATCCTGTCGTATCATCTCTAGAAGGTCAAGCAGGGGCTTTTGTAAAAATACTAAAGTTTAGATTTCTCAAGTAGAGTATTTAAAGATGAATCCAAAGGAATTAGACAGTTTGATTGAAAATGCTAGACCAAGATATTTCAAAACACATGCAGACCTTGATGAAGTGACGATCAAATCCCAAGATTTAGCTGCTAATGTTGCATCTAGTAGTAAAACACTCTCACTGACCACCTCTAATGCAAAACCTAACCCCTCTCTATGTATCATTATTTGTGAATTGGTTTAGAGTTAACAATTACATCATCAATTTAGGCACTTCTGACAATGTCATGCTCGCACAAATTGCTAAAGCCTTAGGGTTGGAAATACTAAGACATTCAAAAAATGTTATTCAATGGATTCCAAGTAGGTTCCCTTACTTGGACAAATTAAATATGCTCAAGTTTCACTTGCAGCCTACCCAAACAAGTGACTGAGACTCACCATATTGGTCATAGACATACCTCCTAGTTATGGTATGCTTTTGAGCAAGAGTTTTTTCAAATATTTGGAAGGGGACATACAATTGGATTGGTCATATGCCACTATACCTATTGGTAAAGAGAAAGTGTGTTTGGAGTTTGATTCGAAAGCCAAAATAACTATGCTCAAGTTTGAAGATCCCAAAGCACATATTTTGTATGACCATATGCCCTTCTTAGAAGAAGAAAAGGGATATGATGTGCATATCCTAGATTCAAACCCGAGCTTTGGATAATGGAATCTGATGGAAGTTGTTCCCATGTTGGGTCAAGAGCAAGGGTTGTTCTTACTTCTCCTTTTAGTGAGCATTTTCCTTTCGCTTATAAGCTAGAATTTGAGAATACAAACAATACTACTAAATATGAAGCCCCTTTGTTAGGGTTGATCGAAGCTAGAGGTAGGGGAATAAAGATGCTTAAGGTCTTGGGATATGCAAAGCTAATTGTTAAATAGGTATGTAATGTCTTCATTTTTAAAAATGAAAGGTTCAAACACTATCAAAATCAAGTTTGGACTGCCATTGAAAGTTTTGATGCTTTCTCAATAGAAGCCATTCCCAAGGAATTTAACATGAAGACTAATTCACTGGCAGTCTCTGCCTCTTTGCTCCTTCCACACTTGGAATTTAAAAATGAATTCTACAATATCAAATTAATTTATCAGCCCAACATTCCTGACAATGTCAATCATTGGCAAGTCTTTGAGGATGACGAGCAAATTCAGGCCTTCTTAGAAAATTTCAAGGCTTTTACTTAGGTTTTATTTTAGGGAAGCAATAATCAATGCAACTTTTTTTTTGTTTTGGTAGAATGGGTGGTCTCTAAGACGAAATCATTTAATTAAAGGGCAATAAAATACCTAAAGGGTCGGTTTCTCTTGAGGACTTATTTGATCATCATGATCACTCTTTGAAACAAAAATTGAGCGAATTTGTTGGATACCTTGATGAATTCGAGGAAGTTAATATTGGAGACCTTGATTCTTGAAAAATGGTTTACATCAGAAAAACCTGCTCTCCGGAGGAGAAAGAAAAATTGATAGCCTTGTTGATGAAATATAAAGAGGTTTTTTCCTGGTGCTATGATGACCTAAAAAACTTCATGGATGGGAAATTCCATTACCATATTTTGCTTAAAGAAGGAAAGACTGCTTTTAGACAGAAACAAAGAAACTATAACCCCAAGGTAACTGATGCAACTTTTAAAGAAATTGACAAGATGTTGAAAGCGTGGATTATATATCCCATACATCATTCTACTTGGGTGTAAAACATTGTGCCAATTCGCAAGAAAAATGGGGAAATTTGAATATGTGTTGATTTCAGGAATATGAATCAAGCTTCATTAAAAGATAATTATCCTCTTCCTAACATGGACTATATCTTACAAGCAATTGTTGGCTCAAAAATGATGTCCATATTGGATGGTTTCTCTAGTTATATTTAGATCAATGTGGTAGAAGGGATCAACATAAAATGACGTTCACCATGTCGTGGGGAACTTTCACTTATAATCATATGCCATCCAGACTCATTAATGCAGGAGAAAATTTTCAGCAGGCTATGGATTTATCTTTTGGTGATCTCTGAAATAAGATTATAGTCATCTATCTTGATGATTTAATACTGTTCTCCAAGAAAAGAGCAGATCACATGTAGGATCTTGAATGAGTTTTACAAAGATGTAAAGAACATGGTATCTCTCTTAACCTAGAGAAGTCTATTTTTGCTGTCATTGAGGGTAAACTCTTGGGTCACATTGTGTCCAGAGAAGGTATTAGAATAGATTCGGATAGAGTAAAGGCTATCTTACAATTAAATCTTCCTTTGAACTCGACTGGTGTAAAGTCTTTCTTTGGCCAAGTAAATTTCTTGAGGAAACTTGTTCTAGATTTTTTTGAAATCACTAAGCATATTGTGGACATGATGAAGGAAAAACAATATTTTATATGGAATGAGGCTAGGAAGCAGGCCTTCAAAAATATCAAGGAAGCAATTTCCTGAGCTCCAATCTTGGTCAATCCTAACTTTAAGAAATACTTCATCATCTATTGCTATGCTTTTGAGCATACTACACCAGCCATGCTACTACAAGAAAATGAAGAAAAAATTCAGGTGCCTATTGCCTTTATGAGCAAGCCATTAAAGAAACATGAGTTGAATTATTCTCAAATCAAGAAACATGCATTTGCAGTGGTCGGGCAGTTAAGCAATTTTGTTTCTATATCTTGCATTCACACTCATTGGTATATGTACCAAATCCTATTGTTAAGAGTATATTGACCTAATAGGATATATATTGCAATAGGAGGGGAGGTTGGATAGCAAAGGTGCAAGAGTATGACTTAGACCTGAAACTTACAAAATTAGTCAGAGGAAGAGGAATTTGTAAATTGATGGCAAAATTTTTGAAGGAAGCGGATGCAAATAAATATTTACCATTAGTTATGATTATCGATTTACAAGATGAATGGTTTTATAATATAGCCTATTTTCTTACTAATGGACAATGCCCTAAGCACCTCTCAGGTAAGCAAAAAATGAATTTAAAATAGAAAGTAGCTAAGTATGTTATTTGGGGTGACACCTTATATAAACGCGACATAGATGGGGTGTTCTTGAAGTGTGTAGATAAAGATCAACCAGAACGACTACTTACTATTTCCACAATGAGGCCTTTAGAGGTCATTTATCTTCCATTGTGAATGCTTTAAAAATTATAAGACATGATTATTATTAGCCTGGGATGTTCAAGGATTCCTATCATTGGGTGGCCAAGTGTGAAAAATGCAACTTGTTTGAAGGAAGACCTCAGTTGGCAACCTTACTGTTGACGACGATTTTACTTGGCAAGCAAACATGGTGAATAAATTCTTCATAGACAAGACCACAAAGAGCCTATCCTTCTTGAAAGATATGGAACAAAGACAACCTAAAGGGGAATTATGCTTTAACAAAAAAAGATTGGCTTTAGTTCAATCCCAAGTCTTCGATAACCAGGTCATGATTACATTAGGATAACTCTCGAGTACTAATGTGATATTTGTTGTTAATCTCAAAGACCTACTATTTTGAATTAAATATTTTAGGCATTGGATTTTCAATTGAATCATAAAGTCAAGCATCATGAAATCAAAAGATTTGTAGTAATATTTCATGAACATCACAAATTCTTTGTTATCATTTAAGTAGATTTAGCATTAAGCATTCAACAATTTTATGGAAAACAAAATATTTTCAATAAAATTTTGTCCATTCATTCAAATTTTTGGAACATTTAAAAAAATTTAAACATCTACTCTAAAATAAAGCATAAAACTACTAAAAATTACAAATTTCTCTTGGTTATTCTCCATGGATGCCCCAAAGAATCAATTAAAATAGAGCAAACTGCTTTATACTTCACCAAATTGCTTCACAACTACATATAAAATGGTGCAAGCTTTTAAAGAGAGGGGTTTCATTTCTGGACACCGAATAGGTTATGTATGCACCCTTAAACGATGCAACATACAGTCTTGTTCGACTTAACTAACAAAACCAACTACAAAAGATATTGAGATAGGTAGCTATCTAATTAACTATGATATTAATCAATGTCTACATGCATACAAATTTTTACGCCGAAATGGTTCATAAAACAAGAAAAAAGAACAAAACTTTAAAAAAAGTTTATGCTCCTTCAACATCCACAAATTCTAAACTTAAAATAAAAAAGGGGATCCTCTAGCCTTTTATTGAACACAATGCTCAAACAAGATAAGACAAATACATGAGAGGAAATCCAAGGGACCAATCTCATCAAGGCACATGAAATGTAGTGACCAATAGGAGAATTGCAATTGAAGTCAATGGAAGTCAACTCCAATTACACATTGAATCTCTTCCGGTTTTGATCTTTAATCATCACCATGATGATACTTCGAATTAGGATAGTGTGTAGGGCCTTCCCATACATTCAAAACGAACAAGTGGAATTTTTTCCCCCACACATCACTTGGATCTGGTTCTACCACTCTCGGGAATAGGCATCCTCAAAATTTTGCGCTTTTCATCCACCGCATGTGAAATACCAGGATCTCCAACATTCTTGTGAATTCAAACTCCTTTGCCAATAGTATCCCAGAATAAGTGAACCAGAATGAAAATGATTCTATCCACAATTCAAGTTTTCCCAATCGTCCATACCTGAACTTTGCATCACAATCTATATCTCCTGCAATCAGAAATTCCACACATTAAATCCCTTTAAAAGAAAGAAAACATTCATAACATCTCATGTAAATAAAACCATTATTCAAATGTTAATACAAATATATCGTAATTAACACACTTTCTAGCATATCACAAATCCTCACATATATATCAGGTTACCAGAATCATTAGATAATCTTAAAATTTTAACATTTTCACTTCACTTTGTAACCCAGTACCCGGTATTCAATTTTACCCACTAACTTTCCCAGACCTCAGTTATACCGAAACTCCATTTTATCGAATCCATCATACTGAACTCCTTCATATTGAACCAGAGCCTTCCATTCGAACTCGCATTACTTTTTGCCTTTTCAAAATTTTCTAGTACCCGATGCCCGAAACACTTACATTGCGAAGTACTTTATATTAAAGATTTCTTTTTGCTCTTCACTTTTGGTGATCTTTCAATTTGCTAGCTCTTGCCATAAGAGTTATTTTTTCACTTGGGTCCTCAAGTCTTTCAATCTTGGGGCGTGTTATGAGACCACACAACAACTTTATAAGACACAATTATTATTGGCCTGGGATGTTCAAGGATGCCTATCATTAGGTGGCCAAGTGCAAAAAATGCAAGTTGTTTGCAGGAAGACCTCAGTTGGCAGCCTTACCACTTAAGCTTGTGATTATCAATGGACTGTTTCAGTAATGGGGTCTCGACTTCATAGGCCCAATCAACCCATAGTCCAGTGGAGGCCCTACTCACATTATCACAACCATTGATTACTTCACCAAGTGGGTGGAAGCAATCCCAATCAAGAGAACCACTTCTGAAAGTAGTCTGTAATTTTATTAAAGAGAATATTCTGGTTAGGTATGGAGTTCCACATAAGCTAGTTGTTGATAATGCGACCGGTTTTTCCTCTAGTGAGATTTCACTTTTCTGCTATGATTATGGAATCTCCCTATCTCATTTGGTTGAATATTATCCTCAGGGGAAAGGTCAGGCAAAGTACATCAACAAGAATTTGATAAGCATTATCAAGAAATTGGTTGATGAAAACCAAAAAGATTGGCATAAAAAACTATATGAAGCTCTATGGGCAGATTGAACGACTCCTAAGAGGGCCATTGGGATGACCCCTTTCGAGCTTGTATACGAGATAGAAAATGTACTTCCTCTTTCACTGGAATTATCAATTCATAAACTACAAACTACTATTGAGGTTCTTGAATTTAGTGATGCCTTATACAAAAGGATTTTATATTTGACTAAGATTCAGGAATAGCGGGAAGAGATGGTTGATAAGATAACCATGCATCAAGCAAAGGTCAACAATATTTTTGACAAGAAAGCAAGATCAAGAAAGTTTATGGTTGGAGATTCATTTTTGTTGTGGGACTAGTGTAGAGAGCCTAAAGGCACTCATAAGAAGTTCAATGCACTCTAGATTGGTCCTTTTAAAATAACTCATGAGTACGGGCCTAATACTTTTTGTCTCACATATTTTGATGGGACCCCCTTGCCTATTCCTTATAATGGGTAGGATTTGAAACTCTGTCAACTTTGATCAACCTCGCGACCCTTTTGTACATAGTTAATTTAGGGTTTTTGTTTTGTTTTGGTTGCTTCTTGGGTACTTGAGAGAGTTATTCACCTTTACCGACTCTGTTGCCCAATGGATAAGGCACTGATCATGCTAATCTTGGTCTAGGTTTGTTGCTTCATCCTTATCTAGTCTTCGTCCCTAATCAAAGCCACTATTACCTTATAATTTTACCTTGCTCCATGAAAGTTACCTATCAACTTACAAATGACTTAGTTTTACCTAGGCGGTGTTTGGTTTAGTTATGCGAACTTGGGCTATGTTTTATCTATTTCGTCGAACTCCCCGCTTTGCCGCTTGAACTTGTTTTCTTTTAAGTTTTTGTGTTCTCTCCTTGGGGTGGTGCATTGTATAGTTCATTGAGATTTTCCTCTTCCTGCAAGTTTGCGTGAAAATTGTTATTGAAGAGGTGTTTTGACATAATATTCAAACTCAGGCACACTTTTATGTAGTTGGTTGAACTCTCTGCTTTGCCGCTTATAGACGTTGGCTTTCAAATTTTGAAGGATGTTTGTGATGAAATCAATGAAGTAATAACTACCATGTGTCGTGGGATATTAAATGCTCATCTACCCTTGTGTTTTTTCGTGAATTTTTAAGAAAGTTTTAAGTGCTAGATAAACATTCTCCTAGTGACAAGGTTTCTCGAGTATGAGTTGATGCAAGGCGTGAAAATTCCAGTTGCATGGTTCACCATTGAAGGTATTTATGGTTTTCACTCATTTCAACTTGCTTTCCTAAATATTTTTGTCTGCATATTATAAGGTTGTCTATTATTTGAGCTATAAATTCTCGTTCATGGTAGGGGTTAAGTATGCAGGTTATGAATATGTGTCTGAGGTAACTTATTAGGGACCAAAAATTGGAGATACATGTCTAGGGCCTGTGATTTTGGATGAAATAATAAGTAAATTCAATAAGCCAAATCTGCCACCCATCACTGAGAGGATAATTGATAGCGGGTTAGTTGAAGCTGCCACATTTTCTTTTGTATTGCAATGCCCCAAACTCATCTCATAATGCATTAGGCACTATAATTCTCAAACACAAGAGGTTATGACAAAAGATAATTGTCTATTTCTAAAAGTCCAGAGGTCCACATTTGTGTCTTGCTCGAGAATCCCATAAAAAGATGAGTATTCACCCATGAATATGACTTCTCAAAATATTTTATTTTGCAAAGAAAGGGGTCTACAAGAATGAAATGGTGAAAATAAGGTTAGCCAAGCCTAAAAGGGTTAAATATCCATTGCCTCATAAGTTGCACAAAACCCATTTTGTGGAAGAAGTGGTCGACATTATAGTATTATTGCATAGGATAAGGGGGAATGGAGATGTTCTTGGATTTGAGGAATGGATGTATTTCTTCATCCAAATTATGTTAAGTGGAGAGCAGTTCTTGGATTGGGCGAAAACTATCAATGATCACCTACATGAGTTGATGACATTCTTTATCCTCAACAGGTTCTTCTACATGTCTTCATACTTGATATATGCCATCGCCAACACAAGACCTTTGCCTGGATTAAGACCAAGTGACTTACCTCTAGAGAAATTACCCATTTATGATTATTTTGATAAGCTACAACTTCACAAAAGCTTTCAATATTTCAAGAGAGTAACTGATACTTTCACTATGAGAATGGTTAGGGAGTTACAAGGATGCCCTAAGATGCAGTTATCAACTGAAGCAATGCAATTTATAGACTTCTATGGTAGCCATTTTATTCAGTTTCGGAGATTCTCTTACATAAGGGTTGGTGGATGTGTTGGATTTATGATCAAATTTCCTAAATACCCCGAGGATAAGTGGGTGCTCATTGAAGTAAGGAGGTAGTTGGATGATGTAAATAGGTTGTGCCAAGGTAGGAAAAGATTGACTATTCATTTTCCCTTTGATTTTGGTTCTTATAGTTGTCAATCTATGTCTGATGCCTTAAATATTGAAAAGGAATTGTCTAAGTATAATCTTCTCTTATATGAGGAATGAGTTCCTTTTGATTCAAAGGATTATATCAAGAATAATTTGAAACTAAGTCCTAATTTCTTTCATCGGCCTAGCCTTGAGGATTTTTGGGCTGAGTGTTTTGATGATTACGAGTCAGGAAAAGGAGTTGGATGAGGTTATTAGTAGAAAAGATTATTATCTATGACCTAAAATGGGATCTACAAGGCATTGTGGATGATGGGTTAGACATGGTAGACCCGATATATAGTGAGTTAACAGAGAATTGGCCTATCCCTGCCATGGATTGGAGTTGTAGGGAGAAAGAGACTAGTGAGGCAAGGACTGTTGATGTATTGACTAGGACATGAGAGTGGATGACTCAGAAAAGAACTAAACAATCCCGTCCTTACACTAGATCTAAAGAGTCATGACTTGCTAAGGGCACTTCCCAAGCTTTTGCAAGTGGGAAAATAGTTGGTGATACCTCCTAGTCATTTCCATTTGGGGCTCAAGGGGATGGTGGTGAGGATCCACTAGACAAAAATGTGTTTTCACAAACTTGTTGGGAGGATATTATTAACTTGCCAAAATTGAAAAAGAAAATGGAGAGGAAGAAGAGGGTTTGGAAACTTTAAATATCAACTCCTCTCCCTCTCAAGATGAATCACCTATCAGGGAAGTGAGTGTACCACAAAAGTCATAGGTTGTATCACCTACATTGGACACCCCTCATGTTGGAAGAACTTTGTTTGGGTCTTCAACATTTAAAGCAATCAATGTCCTAGTCACTCCAACTTGGTTGGAGGATACCTTGTCCAAGAAAAGAAAATATGTACAACTTAGTGTACCCAAACAAGATATGGTAGGACAATTGTTATAGAGAACCCCAATTCCAATGGTGAATAAATTGAAAACTACTGCAAGATTGGTGGATGACACAAAATTAGGGACCCTCCAAGTTTAGATTGCCCATCCTTTGGCACAAAAGGATGTCACTTAGGTGACAGGAGTTGATTTTGAGGTTAATAGGATAGATCTTGGCCCCCCTACCAGAGAGGGAGACGTTCAAATCTTTCAGGTACCTTTAGCCATAATGGTTGAAAGGTCGAAAAATGATAAAGAAAGTAAAGATGAACTAAAGGCTTAGGTCCGCAATTTAACTAAATGTCTAAGGTCTATTTTTGAGCTTGTCCCTCAACCTCTATCTCAGGTGAGTTCCTTTGTTGAATCCTTAACCATGATTGGGAAAGAAGTCATGACCAGAATAAAAAAAGTAGTCAAACTTTGAGTAAGGCTATGAAGGAATGGAGTAAGTGTTTGTCTAAAAAGGGGAGTCTTGTTATTTTTGAGTCTATAAAATATCTCTAGAAAGTAAATTCTTGGAAAAGTACTTTGGTGGTGGAGATTGCTGTAGTAGAAAAGGAAGAAAATTTGTGTAGTAGTTATCAAACTGAACTAAAATTAATGTTAAACTGAGATATGGAGAAGCTGTTGCAAAGCAAATTATACCTAATACTTTAGAAAATTGTTGTGCAGTATGGAACATAGGTGTAGAATGGAAATTGCAGATTGCTAAATAAAGCTTGCAAAAGTTAAGGGAAATTGGAGATGAATGCAATACAATTTCAAAAGAAGCACGAGGTACTTTGGTTTCTCTTAGGTTACAACAGGACAAAGGTGAGATTAAGGATGATACATATATCAAAGGCTTGATAGATGGTTTCTAGAAAACAGTTGAGAGTACACTTGATTCACCCTCATTCGATGCTGAGCATCTGAAGAGGCTTAGCGATTTACACTTGGTGACATCTCAAGCAATCAGTCATTTAAAAGCCTTTGAACAACGCATTGAGACAGTTGAAGATAATCAATTGTCATGGAGGGTATGAATGAAAAATGTGACCATTCCTCAACATAAAGAACTGTTAAACATTCTCAAGACTTTTCAAGCCTTTCGAAAAAGATTCGTGGTCATTCTAGAACTAGAAATGAAGTGACACCATGTTGATGGCTTAAGTGCTTTTATTTTATTTGTTGCCTTTTAAAACTCTAGTTAGTTACAGACAACAAAGAGGCAATTGGTCATCTTCCTTTTTAATTGTATCTATTTTCATATGTGATCTCTCTCTAGACACTTGAATCGCTCAATATACAATATTTTTCCTGTGAATGAAACTGTTGTTTGTCTTTGTGCATTCAATTTGTGAAGTTGATCTGGGTTCTTGAATCTTTGTGTTTGAGAACATCTTAATGCAATATCTTATCTTTGTGTAAGTGATGTAGTTTTCTTCATAATTAGTTTCATTTCTCATATTATATTGGGTGCATATTTTAATTCCAAAATAACTAGTTAAAATTGGTCTTTGTGCTAATTATTCTTGCTTTCCAGATCTTGCATCTGATATTTAGGAATTTTCCTAATATTGGGTTTTCCTTTACTACTTTCTGGTTAAAATCATACATGATATTTAATTTTAGCATTTTAATTCATTTAAAATCTTGTGAGGGAGTTGTACCTCGACAAAATTCAGATGATATTTTTCTTTGTTTAAAGATTAAATATTCAGAGTTGCTTGGTTTGATTTGGAACCTCTCAAATGTGGAATTGTGATACCTCAAGGTGCCCAATTTAGTAGCCAACAATATTATTTTCACAAAGTAATGTAAATAAGTCTCTAGGCATTTATTGATTCTCTATGTCTTACCATTTATTATGAGTGATATATTGAGCTTGTGTTCACTTGTATTCCCTTCAACTTGAAAAATTCTTGTTAGAAGGTGTGGTCATGGTCATAGAAAATGGAAGTTGGCATATCATATAGTTGGAATATTTGGTAAAGGAAAACTTTGGCCATAGAAGCATGATACATAAGGGCAAAGAACATAAATTGACACATTTAGAAAGACATGGTCAATCGCCATTAAAATAGTAATTTACTACTTGAATTATGTAATCCTTCAATAAAATCCATGGAAATGTTGTTCCATATCACTACTAGAATTGATAACAATTATAAAGTTCTTAGAGTCTATATAGTTTCACCCTTTTTTATTAGCACATATCACATTTTATGTTAAATTTGTTGTCATTTTTCATGCCAACCCAAAAGAAAGTGCATTTTATTTGTTCATATGTCTTGAGGAACCAAGAATGTCCTATGAAAGAGGATCATGCAAGTAATTCTTATAATAGTGTCCCCCAAAGAGCAAAATTTCTAGAGAGGACAATTTACTCTTTGTAATGTAATTAATTATCATCTTGAGTACATCCAAGATTAGTTGGGAGCTCATTTGTTATGTGTTGAAGAAGTTGCTAAATTTGTGCATCTTGTTACAATTCTTGTTGGACTACTTGTAGCCAACCTAGAGTTGCGAAAGAAAAAGCACATAAGGGTCCTTAGTCCTTAAATTTATAGGAAAGAGCATCATCTTCATACTATTCTTCCCCTTTTGTATATTATCTCATAATCATTGCCTAATAAGTTAGTGACCCACTTTTGATGTTACGCAAAGGAGACATGTTGTTCTAAGAATTACTTGAGGCTGTGATATTATTTTAATATAAAAATATTGTCCCAACAAATATGGCCTCCATTTATTGCTAGCATGAAGAATAGTGAACATATCCTTCTCATGGGTTGATTTAGCGAGATGCCACTCAACTAGTACCCTACTAGTAAAATCTAGAGGTTTTCCTCTTATATTGATACAACTTAAATACCACTGCTTGATGCATCACTTTCATTAGTGAAGGATTTGTAAAACTTTGGTAGTGCAAGTACTAGCGCAATGCACATACCATGTTTGAGGAAATTCAAAGACCTTTCTATTATCTTTAACCATATGAAAATAAAATTTCTTTATTATGTTGGTCAATGAAGTAATTATTTGATCATATTACTTCACAAAAAAAAATTAATAGCAACTAAGACCCAAGAATCCCTGAGGATTTCTAAGGGTTTTTTATTTTGGCTAATTCTTCATGTTTTTAATTTGTTAGGGTTAACTTTGTCTCCTTCAACAAAGATTGTATGCCTTGGATATTGAACTTTTTTTTACCAAAAGAACACTTGGAATGCTTTGCACACTAGTTTTCACAAAGAACTTAGAGGTGATCAAGGTGAAGAGGGTAATCTTCCCAATTTTTATCGTAAAAGAGAATGTCGTTAAAGAATACTAGCATAAATTTCTTAAGAAAGGGTAAACAAAATTGTTCAACAACATTTGAAATGTAGGTAAAGCCTTAGTTTCAAGCCAAATAATACAATTAAAAATTTATAGTGGCTCTCATGAACATGTGGAAGGTAGTATTGATAATTTCTTATTTATGTAGATGGATTTGGTGATAGTCAAGCTATAAATCTATTTTGGAAAAGTGTGCCCCATGTAATTCACCGAGTAACTCATTAATCATGGGAATTGGGAATTTATCCTTGATCATGTTTTTGTTTAATTCTTACAAATCTACACATAAAAGTCAAGTATTGACCATCCTTTTCTAATTAATGGCACTCATGAAGAGTATGGGCCAACACTAGATCAAATGACCCTAACATATAACAACTTGTGCCTTATCTATTCAACCTATATCCTCAACATAAAAGGGTATCAATATAGTTGAGTATTAGGTCTCATACTACTTGAAATCAATTGAATTGCATGACAATTTGATGTCAAGGTCCAATCCATAGAGCTATGCAAATACTGGGGCATGCTTGAAAAGAAGTGCATGTAACTCTAACAATTAATATGAGTTGTGTGCAATTAAATTTAAAGATATTTCCAAGATAATAAGAGCTAATGAGGTGTGAAAACTACTTTGTTCCATTTGCAAGTGTGTATTTTATCATTATCTATAAATTGGATATGTAATTTTTAGAAGTTACAAGGATGTGTTTTGAGTGTGTGTAATCATTGTGCTCTTAGAACCACAATCAGATTCTCTAAGAGGGAAAATGAACATATTTGATTGAAACCATAGTTACCAACAAAAATATGAGCATTCCTACGTTACCCTATATATATGCTAGTGTGCCATCATCGAGTATGGTTACCTAAAAAATAGAGTATGGCTACATGTAGCAATGAACATTTTTAGCTAAGCAAGGATTCAATAAATTATGGATATTTCAAGTATTAGTGTGGATAGTTAGAGGTTTCTTTTTGAAGTATCCCTTAACCCTCATTATTTGGGGTGTAATTGGTCTACCTAAAGCACACATCAAAATCTCTACAACAAGGTTGTTATTATACTCTAGTGCATGGTCTTCTCCATCCAATGAGGGGGCCTCTACATGATTGAAGTCTTAAAAGATAAGGATGACTATACATCCAAAAAAATATACTTTTTGTTCCATGCATTAGTGATTGAGAGAGTTTTTCATCACAATTGAGTTATTACCCTTTTGTTTGATGAGTAACCATTTATTCATAGGCGAGGTGTTTTCTTACACCTGAATTCTTTATTAAAATACGGTGTTTCTCTCTACTATGGTATCTTTTAATTACCTATAATATCTTACACAAGTCATGTTTTGTGTGATAGTTCACCCCAAGTTTCATAAGTACTATAAAAATCAAATAGTACTTTCTAGCATATTAACTCAAAAATATTTTTCTCACACTGCAAACCACTGTTGAGTTGTTAGAAAACAAGTTTCAATTGTTGTTTAATGGTAAACCAGATGTCGTTTAATGATAAAAGCCTCCAAAATCTCACTTATCACATAAACAACAGATACATATTGATTTGACAACTAAATGAGAATATTTTATTTCCATTTGCAGTGTTTTTTGTCAATTTGATGACAATTTTTTCTTTTTAATTTGCATTGCTTTATATTTTAAATCTATATGCAAATATTTCATAATTAAATAATTCTTAATTTTTTAAAGAAAAAAATATATTTATCTAATTTTATTTTATTCCATGATTTAATATTTATTATTAATTATTTAATCTAATCACATGCAATTAAAATTTGCAATGCATCATGCACATATACACACTCTCTAATATATTAACATACATATAGTTTTCTATGAAATTCTTGAACCTCCTTTTTTTACCCAGCAACCCATAACTTGGGTACATGGGGCAAGCGGGGTGAGACTAGTCTTTTGTAGGGGGACCCAACAATTGGCAAGCTAGTCTCAATCGGGTAAATCCGGGAGCGGAGTCAAACCCAAAACCAATGGAGAACAAACCCAAGGCCCAAACCAACTCCACTACACATGCCGACAAAATCCTTAAATCTCCTTTGAGTGTAGGTACTAGGTAGTATATGTATATCCATCAATTCCCTATTAACGTACGAGACCTCGCAAAGGAATTTGAAGCTGTCCTCATTTTCTCTTTGAAAAAAAAAAGAATCGTAAGGTGCTCAAAGTACAAAATTAAATGGAAGCCACCTATATACGATATTGCTCCCACTCTCCCTCTCATAAAAAGTTCAACCGCCTCAGCTAGAATCTTCCACTCGTTTCCCATCCAGCCCGAAGAACATCAAAACCCTTTTCCTTCCTCAAAAGACCTCAATCTTTTTCGTGCTGTCTCAAATTACGGTAGTGTGTTGTGATAAAAAAATTGTAGTAGTAAACATGTCACACTTTGGCAGATTTGGACCTCCAGATATCAGAGACACCTACTCGCTGCTCGTCCTCAACATCACATTCCGTAAGTTTTTATATTTGCACTGGTTTCTATTTCAGGGCGGGGGATTCAAAATCCAATTTTGCCCTCCTCGTTTTGAGTGATTTCTGAGGAACAGTTTAGAATTTGCTGTTTTCTTACTGGTATTTTGTGTTCCTCCCATTCGGAGGGTTTACCATCAGATTTACACTAATAAATATTTAGTCGGAATTTTTTAGATAGCCTGAGTTGGCTTCCTAGGAAAGGTTTATGTACTCTATAATGAAGGTTACATGTTGGAATCCTGAGGGTAGGATTGTACACTTTAAGCCATGTGCACTCCATAATTGAGATTAAATATTCATATTCGAAGATGTAGAATTATACACTTTAAAACAAGTAAAGAAAAAGTATCCACCATGTGAAATGTTTCCATGAGATTGTTTCACATACCAAACTGGTATCTCGCATGACCCACAAGCGTTGCCTTTGCCTTTGCCTTTGCCTTTTATACGAAGTATAAGAAAACGGCCAAAGGAAATCGAGATAAACACAAAAATAAGCACGTGCACCTGCAGAAATCCGGGGAAACTAAAAATTGTCTGGATATTGATAGAACCAGTTAATATTAGAGGAAAAATTGGTGCAGGTGTTTAGTTTTGTGTGTGAACCGTTTTACTTATTAATATATGTTAACAGTTTTCTTAGCAGTTTTTATTTCTTTATTTCTTATTTTTCTGCTCTCTCTTATCATCTGGCCAGGTGCCATGAGGTGCTCTGAGTCTTGCACCCTATTGTCTGTTGAGGCGTGCACAGCGAGTTGGATGCTGTGCTTTTATTTACTTACAATAATTTTGTCAACCTATGTTCTTATTTCATCTTTTTCCTCTCTCATGGCCTTGATAGGCCCCAGCTACTACTATTACTTCTGTGGGTTTTTTAGGCATGGTAGGATTGACTTTAGATTGATGAGGTGAATATCCCACGTGGTAGTAATGTTAATCTTAGATTCCATGACCGAGTGGTATTTCTTCAATCAAAGTCACCTGGGTGTCCTGTGGCTTGCACCCAGCATTGTCTGTTGGCACATGCCACACATAGCAAGTTGGATGTTGTATTTTTATCTTATCTTAATATTTCTTGCATCTTGGATTTGTCTGTCGGGATAAGTCACATCTAGCGAGTTATGCGTTACATTTCTACCTAATTTCAACCTTTCTTACACCTAACCTTATCTGCCTGGGTACGCTATATTTAATGGGTTGGAATCTGGATGTTGTATTTTTACATGATTTTAACATTATATTATGCTCCCCATTGATTTTAACATGAGACAATGTTTTTGAAGTCCCAATAGTTTTACCACTGGGGCTCATACAATGTACATATTCAGTATGGTTTCTATAATTTTTTCTCTCCACATGTTTGTGTTGGCCTCTTGTTTTTTAGTTTTTGGCATACTGTTTGTGTGTGAGACTGGGTTTCCTCATTGTGGTGGGAGGGGTGAGAATTTGTAGCTTTGTTGTGACAGGGGGTTGTTCATGGGTCACACACTTTAAAGACACCACAATTTCACCCATATTTCAATATTGTATGACTCTTATGATATCTTGTTCAGGCTATGGATCAACTTATCGTGACATGGGGTTTAAGCTCATTTCCCTTGTAGTAGTGCACACCTTTAACATTGCAATATAGCCCTCCTCTGGCTTCTGTGTTTTCTGCTTTGCCGTTTTCTGGAATTTGTAATTTGTTATGCAAGAATTTGATGCTTGAATGTTTTTGTGTCCCTTTCTCAAATTGTAGACTGTAGTTGCTTTTTTTGGTAGGCCTTTTTTTTAAGAACTCCGGTATGACATAATCAGCAGTTACAGGTAGAATGCAGATAAACTTTTTCACTCCAAATATATTTATCCTTAAGAGTAAAAATTAATACAAAGTGTTTCCTCCCATTATAACCCATCGACAGAAAGGCCATATTCCCGATACTACTGTGATTAACCCATAAAGGTCCTATAAAACAGCATTTCAAGTGTATCATTAACAATTATAAAGTGGGATCAATTTGTGATTGTTGGGAGAAATTGTCAATAAAAAGGTCAGTTAGGAGTAAAATAAATATTCATTCATCCGATTGTGTTTGTGGTTGGGCATTAAATTACCTTGTTTGAGTATGTGTTTTGTGTTTGGAGAATATTGAATAAAAAAACAGTCTCTTGTGAAAAGATAGGCTGTAGATAAGTTTGAATAAAAGAGCAAGGCAATTCTTCAGGATCTTTTAAATATGTAAATAAAAGACATACATAAAATAACTGAACATTTGTTAAAAGCTCTCAAAATAAATGTATAATCTCTTATCAAATCATTTGCATTATTTTCATTATAAGGCTTTTCAATTTAGGCTATCTCTTAAGGGGTAATAATTCCACTCACTATTTTACTTATGAGGGGTTGAAAATAAAAGTGGTCTGGCAAGGTGTTAAAAGATCATATTATATCTTTAACTGCTGACAGTTCTACAGAAGGATAGATATGCTGACATGGTTAATATTCAAAAGTAATACCATGGCATGAAAACATATTTTTTGCATCCATCTTGCCCAGATGATTGCAAACCAGGGAAAAGTAATGTGTGAGAAAGTGAAGATGAGAGCGACAGATCATGTTACATGCTTAATTGATTTTGATGATGTTTATCTCACAAATAATGCCATCAGTAAAATAACCTCAATGATTGCAAACCAGGGGATAACAATGAGTGAGAAAGTGAAGATGAGGTCGACATTTCATGTTACATGTTTAATTAATTTTGATATTGTTTATCTTATAAAGAATGGCATCAGAAAAATAAGTTATAACTTATTTTATTCAACGAATCTTGTGGATTTTCTTAGACAACTTAAACATTTACAATTTTTTGTTTTAATTAAGGTTACAAAGGGACACCGCCTCCAACTCCCCACTGCACCGCATCGCACCCTCCCCATCAATCAATGTCCCTATAAGTGCCCAAAAATGAATGGGCTGACATGGCAAATCCATTGATAACTGAAAATACCAATAAGCCTACAAATGGAATTAAGCAAAATAAAAGTCTGCAACTGAAATGTCTCCAAGGTGAGGTCCCCCTTATTGATATTTTGTTCTTAGTTTATGTCCAGTGTTGCACTATGCTTTTCATGTTTTTCATTTGTAAATGATTGTCCTTTCCCTATGTTGTAGAGAATTTGCTGCATTATTTATCTGTGATTCTCTTTAGTACTATAAGTCAAAGTTGCCGGTTGGGGCACGGATTCAGATGCGGGTTCGGGTTTCCCGGTATGGCAATTTTTTTTTTCCCTGGGGTACGGGTATGAGAGTATATATATATAATTTATAAATTATTAAATTATAAAACATAATGCCATAGACTCATAAGCATGCTCAAAATTATAATCATATAATCATAATGCCATAATGCCATAGAATATTGAAACAATGAAATACGACATACGGTAATACCTCATATAATCATATTTATAATTTGCAAAAATGTAAATAGTAAATACTCAAGTCTTAAAATGTCATTACACATTGAAAATTCAAATTACAATCAAGACAATATTTAATTCAGTATTACCATTCTTCAAATTCGTCCTCATCAAAAGCATCAAGGTCGTGGTCCTCAATGGGTTCAATTTCATTTGAACCACTATCAATTGTATTGCCACTCCCATTAGGTGCATCAGTTGCCTCATTGTCATCTATAGAAGCCAAGGTAAGTTGTGCAACTATAGCATCTAAATCAGCATACTCAGGGGAGAGATCCCAATTCTTTGACACACCCTCATTGTATTCAGGTTTCTTATGTGATAAGAGACGAAGGTTGGAGTGTGCATAGACCAAATCCTCAGCTTTTTTTGCACCCAAACGATTGCGTTTGATCGAGTGGATGAAGGAGTATGTACTCCAATTCCGCTCAGCTGAAGAGAAACTTGCAACCTGTTGAGTATGCATACAACATTTAGTGATTAGTATTTAATTTTACTTGCCGATAATAATCAATATATATAGGATAATAGCATTGAATGAAAAACGAAAAAATAAATAAATAAAAAGATATAATAGCATTGAATGAAAAACAAAAAAATAAATAAATAAAAAGATACATACTTGGGAGAGTATTTTAATTGCAAGAGGTTGCAAGTAAATGAAGCCTTGACTATGTAGATACCACCAATCATCAACATTTTTCCAACGGTAACAATAATAGTTTGCACAGTTTTGAAAAATGTTTCTGTTGGGTCATGTTCCTTGGCATCTATTGCTACTCTTATTTTCTCCACCATGGAATCCATGCCATCATAAATTTCACCCAAACATGGGCGATCAGTATCAGCATACCTAATCATGCTCATAATAGGCTCGATGAAATTTAAAACATATTCCACATGAGCCCACCACTCATCATCTAAGATCATTGCTTTCACTTTTTGGGCTCTTTTGTGCTTGATTGCTTCCATACACTCCATAAGCTGTTGATGACCTTAGAACCCAAGGCCTCTTGCATCTTAGAAGTCGTCTTAAGATGATTGTGTGAGATGCAAATTGAGTTTCAACAACCTAACATGGTAAGAAAATGCATGTCACAAATCAGCAATGAAAAATTAAAATAAAAAAATAAAAAATTATATTAAAAAATCAAATTTAAATTACCTTCAACAAATCCAACTTGGAGAAGGTCCTGAAGATGGCTTGAGACATATGATGATTAGTCACAAACATTAGATTTGCTTGACCCACTCAATTTGTGTACCAATCTTTTGCATTATCAAATTGAGTGAGTGGAATGCACATGGTGTCCAAAAAATGTGACCATATCTAGCCTCCACTATAGCCCCAACTGCCCTACAATTTTTAGCATTATCCGTTATGACTTGGACAACATTTTTAGGCCCCACCATTTCAATGGATTCTATGAGGATATTGGCAGTAAAACTTGCATCTTTTATTTGCCCTTTACAATCAACTGCCTTCAAAAACATTGCCCCTTTAGGGGACACTGCTATAACATTGATCAATGGTCTATTTTTGCAATCCTTCCATCCATCAAAAATGATGGACACACCTATTTCGACCCATGTATCCTTGATTACTCTCAATGCTACCTCTACTAAAGATTTCTCCTTCGCCAATAATGTGGTTCGCACCTTTTCATACCCAGGACTAACATAATCAGGAGTTGTCTTAGAAATGGCTTTCACCATTTCCCGCCAATAAGGTGATCTAACAATGTTGAAAGGAAGCCCGTTGCCATAAATGCAACGTGCAATGCTCTCATCTGCCAACTCCCTTGCTTCATTTTTGAAGGCTCTATCCAATGTGCCTCTTTTTTGCCTCTTTTTTGTGTCACCGACATATTTTCTCCTTCATAAGATTGTGCCATTTCCATGAAAGGATGTGGGCTAACTAGTTCTGATAAGCCACTAAGTCTTTGCGAGCTTTTACTTTTATTTTTACCTTTCTTCACAAGAGGATGGTCTTTAGCCTTTGGTGTTTTGAATGCCTTGTCAACGTCCTCTTGTTCTTTAATATAACCCATTATTTGATCCTTTGTCAACCCTTTTTTATTTGGGCCAAGGCAAGCTTTTATTCCTTGATTACCAATAGCACATAAATGGGCTTTCACTCGAAAGTACGAGCTCCTATATGTAGTTCCACATTGGCTGCAATGCCAAACATAACCCCCACCATCAAGAAGTTGTTGAATCATTGTTGTATGTCGCCAAAGAGGTGAGCTTGGATCATATTTAAATTGATTCTCTGCACCTATGCCAACTAAAGCAAAACTAACGACCATTTTGTATGAAGTTATGAACCTAAAATAAATAAAAACAAGTAATTTTTTTAGAAAAAATGGGCATTTATGACCCCCTTATTTTGCATAAAATGTTATTAAAAATTTTCAAACCTTACTAGAAAAACAAAAAAAACTTGAAAAATCTTCAAAAAAATTATTGAAAACTAAAAAAAGAGAGGATAGATTCACTCACCTTTGATTGCTTGATCTTCTTGGTGCACCTATTCCGCTTTTGTTTCTATCGGTTGAACTCCTTCGTAGCTCTCACGATCTCACCTTCGAAAAAAAGAAGAGAAAACCTGCAAAAATCAACTATTTCAGCTTGGAGGCAAAAATATGGTGTTTTTTGCTTTTTTGAGTTTGCAAAATGAGCCTCATTTGGTTGGCCAAGTCAATATAAAGCAATCTGTGCACTTTTTAGGGTTTTATTTTATGTTTTTAAGTTGAGTTTTTGCCTTTTTCTAGGCTGGATGACGTGGGTCTGCCCGGGTCCTTCTGGGTTCTCCCTGGGTTCAGCCAGGGTTCTCCATTTTCCACCCAGGTTCTATGTGGGTCCTTCACAGAAGAACCCATCTACAGAAGAACTGAACCCGAACCAAAACCCACATGTATTTTGGCCGGTTCGGGGGGCTAAAATGAAGAACCCGGTATAATAGCTGTAAGTTGGCATTTGCTGTGCTATTTTGCCATTTGCTGCGGTATTTATCTATATGTTGTAGTGTTTTCTTTGTTCTTTGTGGTATTTTACTGTTTATTGCAGTAGTTAAGCATTTGCCTTGGCAAATTCTTAATTGTTAGAGTGGCAAATTTGTGTGGAAGTGGTGGATTCGGTTAATTTGTTTGTAAACATGATTTTATTTTATGACGTGAATTTCAGATAAGTTTTTTTGATCTCTTTCACTTAGTCAACCTCAATCAAGATCCTCTATTCCTGTACATGATCGTAATCATTTGTTGTTTACAAAATCTTTAATCGAAGATCATTCTATTATTTTGCCAAAATTCCTTTGCAATAGTATACATTCAGCCACTTCAGTTCTAGTTTTTATGAATCTTTGCTTGCTTCCCTCTTGCCTTGGAGAGTGACTCAAGGATAGTTTCTTAGAAGGGAAGGGAATTGGAGGATGGATTCCCGAGGATACTATTGAGAATGCTAAGTTTGCTCTACATTTGCAACATACCTAGCTCTTTGAGTTGATATGAAAGGATTGTTGATGTGAGGAACCAACAATCCTTTCAATTCTAATTTCAATGCACATAATAGCGATTCAATGTGATGTAATGGACTAAATACTTTCTTTAATGAAATACTATATTGTGCATACTAATTCTACCTGCAAGAGATACTGGACACACCTTACCTACATTGTTGAAGGAGAGACACACAAACCTCACCTGAATTATATTTCCTTACTTATGTTTAGGTAATCTGTAGGCCTTACTTGCATGGTGTAGGTAAGATGTTCATGAGTAGAAATGCATGATGTGCAAAAGATTACTGGTTGATCAAATGGAGTATGCAGTCATCTTGAAGAATAAAAGAAAATTATGTTTAGCAATATTGTTGGATCTCATGGCGATCCAATGTATTGTAGTAAATTAAATAAATATTTGAATGTAGATGATATAATAAACATGCTAATAAAAAGGGTCCTCAAGTTGTTCTTATTGAGACTCTTAAGTAGGAGATGATGAAGACCCACATTTAGTTGGGATCAAAAGGCTGGGTATGGGACATGTGGTTATGCATCATTAATGTGTGGTCATAGAAGGATAGCTCCTAGGAAAGAAATCAACTTTTTTTTACTTAAGTTTGTGTTGAAATTAAAGTGGTTGGCGTTTCCAAAAGAAGCCTTGGTAATTTTGGGAGTGTAGGGAGTAGTCTCTTCTCACTTGCACGGGCACAAAGATACCAACCTTGTTAGTTAGTTTTGTTATTTCCTTTGCAAATTATTTCCATTTTCTGCTGTTTGAATTCTTGTTGATTAAAAGGCTACACAATAGGCTTCTCTATTAATGGTTGTATATTGCACAATTTATTTTGAAGTGTTAATGCACCCTAGATTGTAACTAATACAAAGGTTTAACCTATGTTCAACCAAGTTTTTAGGATGATGATGATAGGGGATGTGTTTTCGAGGCTAGTTTTTAAGGAGGCCATTTTTTAGGGGATAATAGTTAAAAAATATAGGAAATTTCAAATTTTCATTTGACAAGGCATTCACCATATTCATTATATTATTAATAACTTAAGAATTCTTGTATCATTGAGTTACAATAGATTTCCATGCTTCCTTACCAACAGTCATGAGTCCTTAGCATAGATGGGAGAGAATGGATAATTGGGTCCCATCCTAGAACCAACAACCCAATCCCAAACTCAAGGCTAATGAATTTTACCATCTATAGAATGAATTGACACCAGATGCTCACAAGTACTCGTAAGTCAACATTTTGATTTAATACAACAATGGATTGAAGCACAAGAGCTTGCGACTTGGTTAGGGAGACTTGCCATTGGGTGCTTCTCAAGTAGCCATGACCATGGCAAATTCAAATAGGATCCAACTTAGCATTTGTGAGCAACCTAGCCACAAACAAATGATGGCTCAAATCCAACTTTCATATAACATAGTCATTATAAGAAAAATCATAGTCACATGCTTATCAAACAATTACAACATGTATCCCTAGCATCCCCACAATTCACTTAAAGAGAACAAGACAATGATCAACAACTAGTCAACAATCAAGACCAATAGTTGCCAATAGTCAGGAGCCAATTTCCTAATTACTTATGCATCTCATAAGACCTTGTAGCTAAGAGAAACTCTAATGCAATTGAAATTGCAACTAAACATTCTTATTGTCTTAGAGACCAACACCTATCATAGCCAATAGGGAACAAGAAGCATTTATTCATTACTCAATTCATGGCTAATGCAAGAACATCAAAGTTGCAACCCTTTGTTTGTCCATCCACCCATATAGACAATCTATAGGAGAAAGAATGTGCATAGATAACAACTTCCCCCAATATTTTTCAGTGTAACCCCAATAATGTGCAAACATAGCTCTATCCTCATTCTTAGCTTCTTATCCTAACAAGATTGGGTAGTCAAGAAGGTGACAAGGAGCTAGTTTGATAGGGAACAAGTTGACATGGAAGAAATATCATAGAGATCAAGCATGACAGAGAACTATGCATTACAAAGATGCAAGTTTAATGAAGGAACATGTATGATAGTCATACAAGTTGATTGAGAGTTAATTATATTAGAGATACTAGTTGACATAGAAACCCTAAAGCATCAAGCATTTTTGTGTTTAAAAAAATGTTTTTTTAATAAAAAGTTTGGGCCCTAGTAGATGGCTAGCTATCTATTGGTGTTTCCTCAAATAAGTTGACATCCCAAGGATGTTTTTGGTTTTTTCAATGAATCGAGGATGGTTGTGGTATGTTTTTGACCCATTTACACACCCTCAAAATGTTTTTGGTAGGGGATGGGGCATGTCTTGGGGGTACATAGGGTTTAACTAATAAAGAGTTTATCTTTCTTATCATAGGAGAATGTGTTTTGTTTTGTGCACAAATGTGTTACTTGCTTCATTGTTTCGTTTTATGCACAATTTCATTGAGTTTTAGTATAGGGAGATGGGTTTTAGGGATGTGGGGAACCAAGGACCTAAATTTGGGGATGATAGGGAGACAATTTTTTTATTATAATTAATAATAAAAATTATAATATATAATATTCATTTATATTTTTATTAATTATAAATATATTAAGATTTGAATATTTAAAAATTTAATTTGTAAAATATTTGTATATTCATAATTATATTATCTATAATATTTAATATATAATAATTAATATTTATAACATTTTAAAAAGTTTATAACATTTATAATATATTAATATTATTATATTTATAATTCTTGCAATTAAGGCATTTATGAGACTCGTGCAAATTTCCAAATGTATAAGTTACAAATTCAATCTAGATATCTTGGAGTGTGCTCCTTAGAGCATGGAGTGCATGTAAATTGTTTGGTGCAATATTTTTGATAGGAAATTTGCACAAATTTAAGTGATTAACTCTAATGGTTGGTTTGTGACTTTGCTTGTGCATAGACACCACAACTTCATGTGATTGAACACAAAAAACAAAACTAAACAGGAAAACATGTGCTCTTCTATCCTCAACAAGAGGGTGCCTCACTGCCTTGGAAACGTCCCAAGGACATCATCTCCTCCTTGCTAGTGGGAGTTTGGGGAGCATCCTCGTGAAACACTAGTTTTACCCTTGTTGGACATTTTACTTAGATTGTTCCAATCCTATATTGCTTTGTGAAAGAAGTTTGGTTTGGTACAAACAAATTTATGCCTTGCTAGGCACAAAGTTATAACATTTCAATATTGTAGTTTTTGTATTATCGCTATTCTATTACTTTTTTGTGAGACAGTTTGGAGTTTTATTTTAAACCTTTCAAGTTCTAGTGGGTCATTGATTTTGGTATTGACTTGATTTAGTTTGAATTGAGATTGTTCCTATTTTTTCTTGTTTGTTTCAAAGTAAATACCCTTGATCTTTCTAGGATTTAAGGTTGAGGCATTGTTGTTGTGATGGTGCTCTATTGTTGATGAGAAGATTAACAAATTTTTTGAAGCCACCATGCAAAAATTTCAACAAGGTTCAAGCTCCAACAAGAATTCAATCCTATAACTTGGTAGGGAAAACTAGGTGTATTTTTCATCATTGATTACATGGTTGGTAATGCATTAACCATTAGCTACTTTTTGATGGGAGGTTATTGTGGTTTCAATGTTTCATTGTACATGGGTATCAACAATTTATTTTTAAGGAACCGATTTGGATGTAAGAGAGCTTTACCAAAGTTTCTAAGCAACTCATAGTAATGAGAATTAGTTGATAATACCACGGAGAGGTCATCGTAGGTTGAGGGATTTATTTGTTTTTTATATGGTAGTATTTGTAGAATTAGTTTTGGTAGGTCATATTGAATTGCCCCCTAATTTTTGAGATGTGTCATGCTATTGTGCAGTCGGAGGAAGGTTATGCATTCCTTGTGCTGGATTTGTCATTTACTATTGTGATTATGGTGGATTTTGTTTCAGTGTCATTCTTGTGTAATTTGAGCTAATATGTATTGTGATCCTCTTTATTGTGCTGGACACAATTTTTTGGGCCATTGTTTCTTGAGTTTTTAATTGGAAAGGATTCTAGGATAAAATTCTTTGGTTTATCCTTAGTTTTGTTCATTTGAAGTTCCCACCGCAAGTGTTGATTTTTGTTGGTTTAATTGGGAATGGGTTTACAAGGCTTGGGTTAGTGGACATCATTTGCGCTTTTGGTTGTTCAATGATAGGTCTGTAGACTCTGTACCTTTTAGTAGTCACTACAAATTACCTGAAATTTTTTCCTTTCTAGGTTTGAAATTGAAACGAATGACCTCCAAGGATGTGTTGGAGTGGTGTTGACTTGTGATTAGTTGAAAGAAATTTTGCTTTTTGTAGGAATCACTCATGAATCGTGTAAGCAAACACAAATGTCAATAATCTCAGCTCACTGTCTCTATGAGAAAGTCTTCTTCTGAAAACTCAATTCCTATTCACCTAGGACTCTAAAATCTCACTTGTGAATCACGCATGCCATAAAACCTAGAAATTGACTATTTTTCTGCTTAAAACAGACACTTAGAAGTGACAGGATATTTATTTGTAAAACCCTAATTCACAGCTTCAAAGGACACCCAATCCCCAAATGTGATATATCATTTGAAAATTCTCAACTAGGAGCCCAAATAACTTTTGTCTTTGACGATTCAAACTTTAAGGGCTGCAAACTTTGCCAAGTAAATTTGGCTATTCAAATCAGCCCTTGGCAACATGGCTTGCAGTCCACATTCAGATCTGCAAATCTCGGTGAAGATGACAGCAATGTTGCAAAGTTTTTCCCCATGGTGCTCTCAATATATCAATTACATGTCCACCAAATTTCCTCCCAAAATTATGAATATTGAGGTGTAAATCCGTAATGTGCTTGCTCAGAAACAAACAAGATAAACACCTCAAAACAGTATTTAAATAATCAGAGCTCTGAAAATCATTGCCCCGAACTGAGGATCCTTTATTTTCCTTTCTTTCTCCAATTTGTTGAAGACAATCCACTTCATCTTTCTGTCCTCTTGTGTTTGAAAATCAAAGATATTTCTAATGACATCCTCCAGGAAAGAAAAGTTATGAACAAACTTTCCTCCTTTCACTCTGTCCTTTAACCAGACCATAAAGCCTTCTGGGTCATTGTTTCTATGTGTTCTCCATTTCATTCCATATGGCTTAAGTCTGTAAATGAGGTTCTTCCATCCATTAGTTGTCATAACAAAGTCTGAAAATACAGTGTAAGTAGGAAAAAATGTTCCTTTCCTCATGTTTACCAAGTGATTATCCTCCACATCTCCGACTGCGACATGACTGCTAGGAAGTCAACCCTTAATGGTACATCTCTGGAGAGTACATGAGGTGTTTTTTTCTGTTCCATACACTCTGAGAATTGTGCAATTCTTATAGGGGATCACATCTCCCCAATTGTGATCAATTTTTAAATCAGGCCTCCTCTCTTTAGGCCTAAGGAAATCATGCAGTTCTGTAGGAATCCTTGGCATGTTCAGAACCAAAACTCTCATCAATTTAGAAGCAAAAATGTTTGAGGAAACCACAAAATTAGTTTTCTGCTCATGTCTATCCAACAATGGAGTCCATGTTTGAACAGGCATCTCTACACCATCCACCACTTTTTTCAACTCCATATCATTACCAAAGAAATCTGCACCCTTGTATAAGAACATGTGCATAAACAAGGAGTACCACCAAAACCTTACTCCTGTTTCACCATTTTTCAATGCTACGAAACCTTTGTGTATCTCCTTTGATAGATAAGTAGCAAAGTCATATAAATTGTTGAGGGTGGGATGTTGAATATTGGCAGCCATGTACATGAGTGCAATTGGCATGCTTGAGGATGGATCATACCCCAGAATTTGACAAAGGGAGTAGAAAGTCTTTTGGAAGTAGAGTACAAAGTAATTAATTGAGAAAGGTTCTTTATCAGATGGACCTAACACAATTCTACCTACTTCCTCCCTTTCCTGATGTCAAGAAGTGTGCCAACACTGAGACCTTGAAGGTAGGTCTCACCTTTTCATATTCTACTCTTAACATCTTCTCATCAATCTCCACCATATCCTCACTCCATTGGTTTAGTTTGAAAACCTTTGCAAATTCTTCCCTTTTGACTACAACCATGCTGTGACTAGAATGCGTTCTAACCACCCTAACAATAGGGTCATAGTTAGCTACAATAGCTTTGAGAAGATCTATATCAAGATACATGTTGGGGACAGTCAACTTGCCCATATCTAGCCTCCATGGGTTGCAGATAGGAATGTGAGCATTTCTGTTACCGAACTAGTATTGGAAAAGTGACCACCTAGTATACGACAATCTAGCATCCTTAATGGCATATTGTCTGTTGACA
Organism: Sequoia sempervirens; assembly: GCA_007258455.2. Lineage (NCBI taxonomy): Eukaryota > Viridiplantae > Streptophyta > Pinopsida > Cupressales > Cupressaceae > Sequoia > Sequoia sempervirens. Next base: position 213,520,293 of record VDFB02105785.1, on the reverse strand, counting down.
ATGCCATCTTTAACCCCAGGGCCTTGAAACATAGTTTTCCCAATGCACTTCTCATTTGTCGAGGGTTGCAATTGGTCTAGTAGGTCTTAGACTAGAGGTCTTTTCTTAGGCTCAGAACTAGGGGGTCTGACTTTGGGTGCCATTGTACTAAATTGACCTAGGGTTTCACAGGTTGAGACTAGGGTTTTAGGTTTAGGGCGAAGACTTGACGCAAAGACCGACCAAATTCACTAACATACGACAATTATAATGAACTTCAAACCTTAAAATGCAACCCTAATTGTATTTCAGAAGACAACAACTGCAATTGAATGAAAAGTACAAGAAATTCGAGCTCAAGGGGTACAATTTGCACTTATTGGTTTGATGATGTAGGAAAACCCTAATTTGTGGATGCCAAGAACTTGAAACTTGCTGCAACAACTTTTGGATGCCTTAGAATGCTTTTATAATCGAGATAATGATTTAAAACCAGCTTTTATGGCAAAGAAAGCCTTCAATTCGGCAGAAAAACATCAACTCCGCTATTACTGCTTGCTCTTGCGAACCAAAACGACTCCATGATGCCATTTTAGCAACTTTGAATTTCAGCCATCGATCTTTTGGTGATCTGGATTAACGGTTGGCTTAGATGGAGTCAAAGGAGTTTGCAAATTTGGCCTTTTCGCTGATTCAACATCCAACCATTTCGATTCTTGCCAAGTGTACACTTTCTTGCTGGCTCGACAACCCCACAACACTTTTCCAGCTGAGAGGGAATCCACGTGTCACTTGCCCGCTAGCCCTCTGGAATTTGCAGGACTTTGATCTACGATCGTGGGCTCACAGGAAACGACTAAGATTCATTCCTAAGATCGTATCATAGCTGTTGATTTTCTTGTCTTTTATTATCACTGCCTTTGGGAGATGGTAGGTCCTACCAAGGGGAGGACAAATGTCACCCCGCTCGCTGCCTCGTTGAGAATTTTATAAGATTATTTTATTGTTGCGGACTAGTGGGCAACCAATGGAATACACTTGGTGGAACTCAACAACCATAGCTTAAAGGTTTTTAATCAGCACGTGCAAATTAGCAATGACTTAAGAAGGGTCGTCAGCTAGGTAAGAAGATAAGAAGACTTAGGCATTTTATGAATTTAGACTTAGGATATATGGCAAATATTTAAAAGATTTTCAAACCTGCTTAACATAGACATGGTTAATATAATTCAAACAAGTAATGACCGGTAAAGCTAGGCAATAAGGGTCAGTAAGTGAACGAGTTTGATGACTTAGGTTGTAACTTGGGAAATCGGGAACGGGCTAGCATAAGTCACCGAGCAATTAGAATGTATGCAAAGGATTATTAACACTTTGGATTTTTAGGGGTTTAGGGCATAGACAGAACCCTAGTACATAGGTCAAACCAAAACCCTAAGCTACAAGACACACCCTAGACCCAAAGAAACAACCAAATATGGATCTAAAGTCAGTGGAACACAAAATTTTTCTTTTAGGGGTTCCACCAAAGACAATTGTTCCTCCCCTTTTAAAATAGTTTATATAAATTTTCTTTATCAATTCCCATTTTAACCAAAGGAGCATAATATCCGTAGTTCCACAAAGTTTCCTAACGTGGAAGCGGGGTGATAGGTTTCAGGGACGAGGGGACCAAGGGCCTAAGTTTGGGGACGGTAGTGTAGGGGTGGCAAGGTGGTGGGGGGTGCAAATACATATAGTACTTGAAAAATTAGTTATGAAAAGATGTGTAAGGAATAAGTATAATAATTGCAAATGGAACTTCGACATACTAAACAAAGTTTAAGCTAATAAACATTAAAAACATGGCAGAACCCCTAATGAGTCAAGGGGTAGCGCTCGTTGCAAGGGTTTGGGGGTAGCACCCTAGTGGGTCAAGGGGTAGCACCCCTTGCAGGGTCCAAGGGCAACATCCCCGACGCGTTCCCTGTTGCGATATAGGGCGGGGTAGAGCCCTTGCCACCAAGCACAAATTAAGGCCTTCAAAACCTCATAAACCTTCATGGCGAATGTCATTTTCACAATTTTATCACTAATTTTTTGCAACACCTTGAAGTCCTTGGGACAGTTGGGAGACTCCTTGAAGTCTCTTGAATGTCTCAGGGATGTCTCAAAGTCCCCAAACTAGGTGGCATCTTGGAAACCTCCCAGAGACTTGAGCGGCGGTGGTGGGATGACGAGGGGATGTCTCCCCCAAGTCCTTGCATCTCAAAGACATCCCCGCCCCAAAAATGTGGGTTTTTTTTGGGGGGGGCGGGGGGGGGAAGGGAGGGATGTGTCTCTATGGAACACTAATAATATCCTTTATTTTCCTATCTCCCTTTTAATTTTAAAGGGTTCTTTCATGGAAAAGTAACTTTATTTTGGGGAAAATGTCACATAACAAAAACTCTTCAAAATAATCATGTTGAAATGTCATATTTTGTGTGGCTACAATATTTAATACCCAAACATCATGCTATGATGCATTCATTGAAGTATAGTAGGCAAAATTCAATATAGAAAGCACATATTTATCATGATCACTACTACATGCAAACAAAGTTGTGCTTAATGTTTTATCATTGTAGTGGGTTGTATCTTTATGAAGGTTGTAAGATAGATATATGAGTTGCCAGTCTTGGTATAGGCTTGATCTTTGGGTATGGTGGTATCACATTATTTTTTATTTTGGGTATGAGTTCGTATATATATAATTTCATATATATTAAAATTATAAAAATAGTGATATTCATAATTGCCAATAAACAAAATATTTAAATACCTCATAATTTGCAAAAAAGAAAATACTCATAAATTCATAATTTTGTGATTTGTCAAATGTCAATACACGATGAAAATTACAATCAATATTCAATAATCTTCATATTGCTCTTCATCAGGAGCATCAAAGCCAACATTTGGTTCAATTTCATTTGAACCACAATGAGTTACAATGCTACTTCCACTAGCCATGTCATGTGTAGAAGCTGCCTCATCTAAAGAGATTTTAGTAAGTTGTGAAACAATAATGTTTAAGTTAGCACACTTAAGAGTTAGATCCAAATTCCTTGTCACCCCCTCATTGTAATAAAGTTTCTTATGTGACAAGAGATGCAAGTTGGAGTGCACAAAGACCAAATCCTTAGCTTCTTTTGCACCCAATTGGCTGCACTTAACTAAGTGGATGAAGGAGTATGTGTTCCAATTCCTCTTAGTTGAACTCACAACTTGTAGAAATGTTTAACTTTGGACAAAGTAAGCTATATTCCATGAAGTATTAGGATAGGGGGATAGGGGGATAGGGGGATGTAGGGGCGGATCTCAAGGATAGGGGACCGAGGGCTTAGATTTGGGGATGGCAATTATTAAAGGTTTGGGAGTGGAGACCCCAATGGTATTGAGGGGCAGCGCCTCTTGTGGGTGTCTTGAAGCAATGCCTCTAGTGGGTCCTAGGGGTGCATCCTCGGTAAAAACCAAGTGGAACTGAACGGGACCCATAAGGGTACCTTGTTGGGGAGGGGGGAGGGGGGCGTGGTGAGGGGGTGTCTGTTGAACCCTGCAACATAGATAGTTATCAACTTTTCTAACAAAAGCATCAACATCTCGTTTCATGGCTCAAATTTTACAAGCCAAACTCATGACATCACTATTTTTCAATTCAAGATTGATTAACTTCAATTGCAACGGAATGAACTCAAATTATGAATGTGAATCATATAGTTCTTTTAGTTTTTGAAGTGTATCCCAAGTTGATTTACATCCGTGTGTGCGTTGAAATACATCTCCATCATCTGAATCCCTTATCAAAGCTAGCTTTAGAATTCTTATGCTTCTAGACTTTCATTTCTTTAACAGATATTGTTTCTGTAGGCTGGGTGTCTCCATCACATATTACAACACAAATCAATGAAACTGAGTATTTTCAAAATTTCTGTACTATTCTATACATGTTTCTTTTCCAGTTAGGGTTTCACTGATCATTGTCACAAAGATTGCACTGTATTTGAGTCTCTGTAATTCCTCTTGCTTTAATTTTAAATGATTAAAAGCAAGTAGGAGAAAAAATTACCTCTTTTATTTTTGTTCTTTGCAGCAGAAATAATATAAGTTCTTGTCAAGTAGCAGCAATGTTAATACTGAAGTTTCCTGTCTCTGATTCTAATGACTTTCCTTTTCTCCTTCTGCTTTGTGATTGCCTCAAATTTTTCTTCCCATGGCAGCACTTGACAGGTTTTGATTCAACTTCTACCGACTGACAGAATCTCTTCATGGTGTCTTTCACATTTAAACTTTCCTTCTTTTGTCTTTAACAGAGGGGCGCCACTCTTGTATGGGCAGGGAAGCTGTCTTCATATGAATTTCCAAAAAGACTGTGTGATTTGACCAAAAGGTTGCATGAATTTTCAAAATAAAAGAAGTCCAAATAAAAACTTTAGTTGATGCAAGACCCATTACTTTCGTAGGGTCTGGCGGGGCATTTTAACAAGCTGTGCAAAATCCACATAGAGCAGGGAAGATAAAGGAGTGACAGACCCTAAAAAAAGAAGAAAAACTGTGCAAAGCATAAGCACCTTTTGGAATATTTCAAATGCCACTTTAATTTTTGCATTATTGTATAATCTGGATTTCCTGTGCTCTGGTAAATTTATTGTGTTTTGAAAACAAGATTTACAAATTTATTTAAAGGGCAGTTAAGAAGTTAAACTGCTACAGATAATACAAAAATATCAATAATTGACTGCATAATATTAACTTGTAAGATTAATATTTACATAACCATTACTCAAATAATGATGGAAGGTAATAAGTAGTTTGTATTTTACTTCACTCTTATTCTCATATAATATACCTGATGCTATGGCAAAATTAGCATTTGATACACATTTCATTTTTACAGGAACTAGTGCAGATGACCTATTTCCACTCTTTGATCGATACGGGAAGGTTGTTGATATTTTCATTCCAAGAGATAAGAGGTCTGTCAAGCCAAGCCATAATTGGAAATTTGTTCTATTCATTTCTTTCATATATCAAGACTTCAGTGAGTACTGGTGTTGATGGGGTCAAATTACTTCTTTTGTTATATTTGTTCATTATGTGTATTTCTCTAGGACTGGAGAGTCTCGAGGGTTTGCATTTGTACGCTACAAATATGCAGATGAGGCTCAAAAAGCTATTGACAGGCTAGATGGTAAGGAACATTAGCTTCTTTTGTTCTTCAGATTTTTATTGTATATGCATATGTCATGTGCATTTGTTGCCCATGATAAAGGGGACAAATTGAGATTTTTTGAAAAAGTCACATGTTGGAATGATCTGAAAAGTATGCATTTACACTTGGGAAGCATTTCTACAAATTTTTAATTACCAAAAGAACCTTATGGAATATTTGAGTGTTTTGGTAATGCGAAAAGCTTGGAAAAATCTTTATAGATGCATGTTTGGAAGCTCACAAAATAGATTTTATCATTATATAAATTTGCAGAATTTTTTTGTTTTATTAGATTGCATTATATTAATTTATAGAAATCTGCAGAAAATTGTTTATTTATTAGAATGCACAAGTATTAATTTTGTTCCACATTGGATTTCCACAAAATCCTTCTCTACTTTGTGTTGAGTATTTTGTCATTGATGTCAAGGTACTTGAGCTGGTTGCTTGCTCACTTCAGCTGTTTGCTTGCTTGGTTACCTGTTATGTCAGCATAATGTGAAATCAGCCATGCCATGTCAGCAGTTTGACTTGTCAAGGTCGAGTCATTTCCTCTGAAATGTTTTGGTCAATTATTTCTGATGGCTTCAGGTTTGCATCGAAAATTCCTCTGACAAGTTTCATGCATCATTCATTATTCATGGATGTAATGAAAATCTAAGTATGCCTTTGTGGCATTTTGATGCCAGTGATTTCTTTTAGTGCACTCTTTATTTTAGTGTGGTGGCTCATTTAGTTTGGGTGTTGGCTTTTCCTTATCTGGCGACGGCTTCTGATATCATGGTTTAGGGCAGCTTAGAAATATATATAAGTTGTGGTCATTAAATGCTCGCGATTCTTTCCTTGGCGCGGTTTCTGTATGGCATTATTTGTATAAAAGTTTATGCATCGGGTGTTAAAAGTTTTTTAGTTATGGGCTGAGTTCGTGTGTGAATAAGGAGAATAATATTGTGGGTGAGAAACAAACTGAGGTGGTAATTTATAATGTTATCACTCTAATCTTTGGCTTATCTGGCGATGGCTTCTGATATCATGGTTTAGGGCGGCTTAGAAATATATATAAGTTGTGGTCATTAAATGCTCACGATTCTTTCCTTGGCGCGGTTTCTGTATGGCATTATTTGTATAAAAGTTTATGCATCGGGTGTTAAAAGTTTTTAGTTATGGGCTGAGTTCGTGTGTGAATAAGGAGAATAATAGTGTGGGTGAGAAACAAACTGAGGTGGTAATTTATAATGTTATCACTCTAATCTTTGGCTTGGCTTGAGCTACAGAGTGTTCATGTGTGCGTAAGAGAGATATAGAAGGATGCGATTATTTTCTAATATAATTGCTTTCTTTCTTCATGGCGTTTCTGAAGGCACAACCTGTATGTTGTGTAGCACGTTAGTTAATACATGATTCTTATTTGGAGTCTTTTCATTAAAAATTGGTGCCATCTCTATCATTATTCACGGGTACTGTTGTATAAATTTGCTGCATCTTTGTGCGGAGAGAAAATAAACAGTTGAATGAGGGTTTTTGCCGGACATGATAATTAAAATTGCTATCTTTATCTTGTGCATTTTGGCTGTGTGAGCATATACAGGTGCATTGCTCAATATTCATTATGATGTCGATGGTAAGAAGGCATGCTGTGTGTTCATGAGAGTATGGTGGCTGTAGAATGAGAAGTTGATTCAAGGAGGTTATCATAACATTTTCTGTTGCAGATTTTATCCTCAGGAAATTAAGTATGGAGATTGATAATCACTCAAATTATGTCCCTTGTTATGGAGATGTGCTGAGTATGTAGTCTTCAGATCCTTGAGGATTGTTCAATGAAGACTTGTGAAAGTTTGGTCTAGCTATCTGTACATCTGATCAGAAAAGGAGGTCAACAGAAAGGTGCTACATTCATTTCCATTCAATCTGAGTTTTCAGATTTGGGGAGTTGAGCTGCTCATATATGATATAGTTTTCTGAACAAAGAAATTTCAGAGTTTGTTCAGTGAGTTTATCTTGGTCTCTCAGTCAATGTGCAATTTGTTTTTGAAATCAGAGTTGTAGGGTTGTGAGTAATCTCAGTTGGTTGGTGCTTCAGTTGTTCGAAGTTGGTGCTTCTAGTGAGTTGGTGCTCACACTAGAGTTGGTGCTTCAGTTGTTTGAAGTTGGCCCTTCTAGTGAGTTGGTGCTTACTTTTGTAATCTGGGTTGATGCCCTTTGAAGTTAATGAAAGAAACTGTTCTGCCGTGGTTTTTTACCTGAAAGGGTTTTCCACATGAAATCCGTGTTCATCTTGTTCATTGTTCATTGTTGCTCTTGCTGTTTTGATTTCTGATTTATGTGGTTTTAAGTTCTAATGTTTAAAATATTGATTCACCTCCTCCCCCCTCTCAGTATTTTCTATGTGCTCTTCACTTTGTTCGTGAGCTCTAAGCATGTCAAGAGGTATATTGGAATAGCTGCCAAAACAACCTTAACCATCGTTATTCTTCCTAAAAGGGAGAGCCACAAACCCTTCCATGAATCTGCCTTCCTTTTACACTTTGTTGTAGTGTCCGCCCATAGCATTGTTCGCATGATTCCCTGGAATAAGGTGATTCCCAAATGTGTACTTGGTAGTGATTCTATGTCGAATCCTAGAACCCCTACGATTCTTCTTTGCATCGACTGTTTGGTGTTAATGAAATATATTTTCGACTTATCTTGATTAACAATCTGGCCCGAGTGATTTATGTAACTTCCCAACGTGCTTTTTATTGCATTGGCTCTCTCCAGAGTTGCATTTCCATATAATAATGTGTCATTTGCAAACATTTGGTGTGTAATGGTCAAAATGTTCCTTGCAATTGAAATTCCTCTCCAATCCTCTATTGTTTTCTTCCTTGCAATGCTTCTGCTTAATGCCCCTGCCATTAAAACAAATAAGAAGGGAGACATTGGATCCCCTTGCCGAATCACCCATACCCCCTCAAAAAACCACATGGAACACCGTCTGAATAATAGAATATCTTGGAGAGGATATGCAAGCATATACCCACTCTAGCCATTTATAATTGAATCCCATTCTTTCCATAATTTTTAAAAGGAACCTCCAACTCACCTAATCATAAGCTTTGCTTATATCTAGTTTGAGGATCATACCTTTTTGTTCTGCTTCTTAATTGAGTGTATTGCTTTGTGTGCGATGATGACTTCGTTGATAATTTCTCTTCCAGGTACAAATCCATTTTGTTCTTGGGAGAGAATTGATGAGAGTAGAGGCTTCAGTCTATTGGGCATTGTCTTTGTTATGATCTTGTAAAGAGTATTGCATAGTGAGATCAGACGATAATTTGTAATTGAAGCACACACCTGCTTCTTAGGGATGAGTGTAATATTAGTGTTGTTGAAGTCTTGAAGCATTTTGCAGGATTTCCTTGATTCCTCTACAACCTTCCAAACTTCTTCCCCTAAAAATCCAACAAAAATGGTTAAAAAGAGTTGGAAAGCCATTGGGGCTTGGGGCTTCATTTGGATTTAGTTCATGAACAACATTTTTGAACCCCTCTAACGAGATCAAATTAGATAGTAGCTGGTTATCATCTTGGTTAATGATTGAAGGAATGCAGTTGAGTGCGTTTTGAAGGATGGTATCAGTTATATCTTCATTGCCTAAAAAATACCAGAAATAGTAAACAACTTTCTCTTGAATATCTGTCGGGGAAGACATAATGTGCCTATTTGCTGCATTGATTCCTATAATTCTATTTATGCCTCGCTTCATCTTTGTTGTATTGTGGAAGAATTTTGTGTTCATGTCGCCTTCAGCTAGTCATGTCTCCCTCGACTTTGAATTCTAGTAGACGTTTGCCGAGCCAATATTTTGCATTGCTCATTCATCAAATCCTTTTCCTTTATGTAATCTTCCTCATACATTCCGTTTGCTATTATCTTCTCATTTAGTAGTTGCGACTCCTCAATCCACTCCTTTTCCCTGAAGATATCTTTAAAGCATTCTTTGTTCCACACCTTTAATCTCCCTTTGACATGTTGGAGTTTTTTATGGAAAACATACATTTTGGATCCTTTGATGTTGCTCACCTTATCCCACCATGATCTTATTAAATATTTAATCTTTGTACAATGAAGCCACATCTTCTCAAAACGAAATTGGTATTTGGAGGGGGGTGATCCTTTGATAAGCTTAATTAGATTGGAAAATGGTCCGATCCAAATATTGGTAGTATATGGGATTCAATAAGGACCTATAGATTTAGCCAGTTGTTTGAAATTAAAAAATGGTCTAGTCTCTTTGTCATGTTAGTAAAACTTGATTTTTTGTTGTTGCAAGTGAAATTGCCATTAATTGGGCCAACGTTTGATAAATTGGACTCTTGGACAAAGGTGGTGAAGTCTCTCTGTGCTTGAGAGATTCCTCCCAAGGCCACCCCTAATAATTTTATTGTTTATTTTTTTGATAATTTATGAGGGTATGGATAGGGGCCCCATGCTTTCCAAAACTAATTTAGAAACCTTACCTCGACATAGCAAACTAGGGGAATATACCTCTTACAAAATCAACCAACAAGTTGAGCTAACAAACACTACCAAATTGAAAATAAAAACCTAAAAGGAAGGTAGGGCAAGGAATACAAGCTCACCAATAGAAAACTACTAGGAACCAAAACAAATGAGCTCCATGAGAGCCAACGACATAGAGGATTACAAGCCCAACAACAAAAATCTACCATGAATGAAAACAAATGAGCTAAATAAGAGCCAATGTCATGGAGGATCCAAAAATGGTTAAGATAGGGGAATAATGTCCCATTTACCAACAACACAATTGCCACTAGGAGAAGTGCTAGACCAAGCCATTGAAAACACCTAAACATTTTTGCTTGAACTTGGACATTGATTGGCCAATTGCAGGATACAAACTCTTTGAATAATCTCAAGCTTCTTTCTAGGGTGAAGAAGAGAATTATCACCTAAAAGAGGGAGGGCGAATTCTCTTGTAACTTACAAAATGCCATTTTGATGAGTGACAAGCAAATTTGCCATGACCTTGTTTTTGTCTAGACAAAATTTCCTCCATCTTGTAATTGGAGATTAATTTGTAAGGAGCTCTTTGTTAAGGACCTTGAACTCACCATGGGAAATGGCATTTGAGAAGGAACGACCCAATGCAATGGGTGATCGGGAAGAAGTGGGTACCAACAGAGAGTCCTCTAGCAAGAGGAGCCTACATAGCCATTTTTTCATCTCAACATCCAAAGCTTTTGATTCTAGTTGAGCCACAAACTTTGCATGAATGGACACTTTACTTCAGGTAAGCATAGTTGAAGGTTGCTTCCAACCTTGTGAAAAAGAGGGCTGTGAGGGGCGCTTTTCATTTGTGAGCCATAAATCCTCCTTCATCAATGAGCCATCAAGAAAAGACGCCAACGTAGGAAGCAACAAAAACCATCCACTAGGATCAAAAGACCTAGCACACTTGTTTTAGCTAGAGAGCAATCCAAGCACCTCCACATAGCTAATGAGTCCAAAACAAAAGCATGTTAGTGTTTTTGTAGTTGCGGGAGGTATTTCCCAAAGAATTATTGCTCAAGGCAAGTCGGCCTTTGCATTGTAAAACAAATATTATATTTTTCTAGGTCGGCCCTAGAAGAGCTCGCCTAGCTTGCTATAAGGGAGATAGAGTCTCCACATTTATCATCAATTCATTCCATTCCAAATTTGAATTCCTTCAGCAGCAGGTTTGCTTTCAAGAGCAGCAGATTCGTCTCAAGGAGAAGAGTTAATATTTTGTGTATTCAAGGAAATCCCACTATCTACAAGTGCAGATCTAGTGTATGAGATTCAGCTTTTCTAGGGCCTGATTTTGAGTGCTATTTCTGCACTTCTATTTTTGATTTATAAGAGAATATCTTGTTGGGTTTTTGTCCCTCGAGTAGGAGGGTTTTCCTAGGATAAAATTCTGTGTTCATTGTTTTTTGTGTTGTATTTTCTGCTTATTTGCATTTCTGATCTTAAAATTAACATGGTATTAGAGCAGGTTCAGGAAATCCGATCAGATTTGATTAAGCATAAATTTCAGGTTGTAGGGAACTTGAAATTAGTGCGACGACCAGGGTTCAAGAATATTTTGTATTGAGTTTGGATTGTTTGCAATCAAGTTTCTGAGAATGAAACCTCTCAGAATCTGAGGACCACGTCTGGACAAAAACCCAATCGTGGACATTGGAATAACTTCATCATTCTGCATTGAAGCTGAAGCAAGTATGACAGAACTATTGATAGCTGAAATGCAAAGTCTTTCATAATTGTGCGGTGTGACAAAACTATTATATGAATATGGTGGAAGGGTTATTTCCTAGACGACAATCATGCCAGGCGATTCTCATATAGTGGTTCGTGTGGTTTTTCCATGGCATTCGTTGTCGCTTATTTCATTCCATATGTTGCGAACACATCGACATAAATAGTCTTCATTAGCGTGACCTTCTAAATTGCGATATCGGGTCACTTAGTTTACAAAGCATTTCAAATACCATTGGCTCCGACATTTTAACAGTTTAGAGATAGTTATTCATTGAGCACTCTATATTTTCTGTATCGGCTCAAACTTGGGAAATTGTTGGCAACAAACATGATCGCGTATTGGTTAATGCAAGAATTTTGTATCTGTTAGGTCTTCCTTTGCTAGTACATAAGGTGAACATATACCTTGGCATATGTATTAATGATCAGGTTCAGACATCTATTACCAATAAATAATGCACATATTCTTCTATTGCCGACGAATATATTTCTGTGCGGAAGGCATCATCAAGATCATTTATGCATTTCACTGAACTTCATTATCACTGCATTGGAGGATGCCCTGACACGACGTGAATGCTGGTTGAAGAATTCGGGATTTGTCGATCTTGCTGAGTATCTATTTTCATTGATGCGGGAGCATTTTTGAGACACTATCATCAATATTACCATTACAACTGAGTACTTGCGCTTCCTCAATATTGGCGGGTATATTTTGGAATACCTTTGATATTAATCAACTTATTCACGGGTCTCTGTTATGATTGATATCGTATACTCATATATCTTCCTGAGCGCATTTGTTGACATTGTTTATGTATATATGTTGAGCAATGAGCATGGTGAGCCGATAATATCACAAGTTGGCGAATCTATTTATAGCAGCTAGTCCTTTATTCAACAGTTGGTAACTAATATTCATAAGTTGATATTGGCCTATTGTATAACGTTTGAAGAGATCGTCAATCTCTAAAGAGGCCATGGATCAAAGAGATTTTTGAGTAGTTGAGGCTGCCACATTGCATTACAATAGAGATAGGTTGATATTCAAATCCTGACAAAGTTGGTTTTACTTCCTGCAATAATATCGGGTGGAGGATATTAAGTGTCGTGGGTTTAACAGGTGGTGTTAGGAGTTCAACTGCCATTTCTGCATATGAAACAAGTATATTTGCACGTGGGAGAGCTTATTGACCTGTTGTTCATAGCAGAAGTGCATTTCCAAAATTATATATATTGCTTGCTCCAGGCAACCTTGGACGAGGAGGTCAGGAGGTTGATGCGGGCACTTGGAACTGAGTTCAATTGGGAGTTAGTACTCTAGAAGGTGCGAAAAAGCAGTGTTCCACAGGGTTTTGGGGACGGGGATGGGGGGTCTAAGTTTGGGGGCGGTGGGGGGCAGTAGGGTGCTGAAATACATATAGTACTTGAAAAAATAGTTATAAAAAGATGTATAAGTATAAGAATTATACATCTTGGCGACAACTAGGAGTCCCCTAGATGTCTTGAGGACACCCCAACATTCTCAAAGTCCTAGCGGTGTCTTGGAGATAGCAAAATTGGTGGTGGGATGGTGGCGTTGGTGGTGGGCTAGTGGGGGGACGTCCCCCCCAAGTGCCCAAGTCTTCGAGACGTCCCCTTCTAGGAAACACGAGGATTTTTGGGGGGGGCCACATCCTTGTGGAACACTGTGAAAAAGTGTTTGTGGTGGCACTTGGATGAGAAGTCTAAGTAGCTTGAACCCGACCTAGCAACATGGAAGGTTTTGTATCGAAAGGACGGATCAGCTTTGTGAAGGAAGCCGAGGTAGGGTTCTCATAGTGGTGGAGAGAGTTGTTTTGAAGAATCTACTCAAATCAAGTTAAGTTAAGGTAGGGAGCCTGCAAGGGGTTGTGAAGTCTGGGACTCACAGCTAAGAGGGAGTACCAGCGTTTGGAACTTTGAGGACATCAAGTATGACAAGGTTAGAAATGGTGCTCCAGTATATTTGTACTAATGATCAGACGGCTGATATCCTCTCCAAGCCTCCTTCCAGGGTGAAGTTTGTGTACTTCCGAGACAACCCTGGGGTGGTGAAGTATGTCGCTCTCGCTGAGAGGGAGTCACAGCATCATTAAGATCTGTTGTAGTGTATATTTCTCTGAGACAGAGAAGTATGAGGTGAAAGCCCTTGAAGTGTATATTTCTCTGAGACGGAGAAATATGAGGTGAAAGCCCTTGTAGCGTATATTTCTCTGACGGAGAAATATGAGGTGAAAGCCCTTGTAGCGTATATTTCTTTGAGACGGAGAAATATGAGGTGAAATCCCTTGTAGTGTATATTTCTCTGAGACTGAGAAATATGAGGTGAAAGCCCTTGTGCAAGATCACATCTCTGAGACTGAGTTGTGTTTTCTACAATTGGGTGTAGCCATTGTTGACGTCATGTTGAGAGAATCCATGACCAAATATTTGAAAATACCTCCCTAGCTAAGAGGGAGTGTTAGTGCTTTTGTAGCTGCGGGAGGTATTTCCCAAAGAATTATTGCTCAAGGCAAGTCGGCCTTTGCATTGTAAAACAAATATTATATTTTTCGAGGTCAGCCCTAGAAGAGAGCTCGCCTAGCTTGCTATATAAGGGAGATAGAATCTCCACATTTATCATCAATTCGTTCCATTCCAAATTTGAATTCCTTCAGCAGCAGGTTCGCTTTCAAGAGCAGCAGATTCGTCTCAAGGAGAAGAGTTAATATTTTGTGTATTCAAGGAAATCGCACTATCTACAAGTGCAGATCCGGTGTATGAGATTCAGCTTTTCTAGGGCCTGATTTTGAGTGCTATTTCTGCGCTTCTATTTCTGATTTATAATAGAATATCTTGCTGGGTTTTTCTCCCTCAAGTAGGAGGGTTTTCCCAGGATAAAATTCTATGTTCATTGTTCTCTGTATTGTATTTTCTGCATATTTGCATTTCTGATCTTAAAATTAACAAAGCAAAGTTGATTGATATAGCCCTCCACATGAGCCATCAACTCAATACCTTGAAAAAATAGCCTATGAGTGCTTGCCATCTCATTGCAATGATCCTTAAATTTCATAAATAGCATCATGCCTTACAAAGGCCAAAAAGTTAATCAAAAGGAAATCTTTGCAAAAGCACATAGAAGTACAATCAACTAATGATTACAATGGGGTTTGACTGTGGATTATTTTGTCCAAATCTCCCCATATAACACCTTTGTTAGAAAGAAGATAATGCATGAGACTGATCTCAATATATTATGTATGTAGGAATATGATATTATAATGTATTTAGGTGGATTGAAATGCTGACAAATGGCACACATCCCTTAAGTTAGTTATAGTGGGTCATGTGGACAACTTGTGTATTTAATTATATTAGGAGATGAGTAGGCCTCCATTAGGATTACCTCTCCATTGTATTATTAGGAGGAGGTCTATATAAAGAAGGTGATTATCATTGTAATGATGTGTGAAGTATGATAGTGTATTTGGGATCTCTTGGAGATATAGCGAGGAGTTCCCAAATATGATATCATACTTCACACGTATCCTTACAATGATAATCACCTTCTTTATATTGACCTCCTCCTAATAGTACAATGGATGGGTAATCCTAATGGAGACCCACTCGTCTCCTTATATAATTAAATATACAAGTTGTCCACATGACCCAATACAACTAACTTAAGGGAGTGTACCACACGTCAGCTTCTCCATCCACCTAAATACGCTATAATATCATATCCCTAGGTACATAACACAATCCCATGATTGACTATAAGATTAGCTGTCTAGTTCCCCTTCCAAAGTCTATGGGAAGAGATATTGTTGAAACCTTGACTTAACAAATGAGCTTCTGCCAATTGAGCCTTCGCTTGTCAATTACTATAGGAACCATGACATCAACCCTAAATCACAATAATGGAATCTCCTTTCACCTTAAGTTTCTTACATCTAGTCGTGTGAGCAATATTCATACCTTCTACAACAATTAGCCATTTTACTTTGTTATTCATTTAGGTTCTTAGGAAAAAGGAACAACCTGTTATGAAATTCCCATGTTCATCTCTAATAATAACCCTTGTACCAACCTTACTGGGGTTGCGCTTAGAAGTGACATCAAAATTTGGCTTTAGAGAACTTGGGTGAGGAGATTCCTATCTGATGTTCTTGCAACTATTTTGTTTGTCTGTTACCCCATTAACAGGTTTGAGCAGTGGGGTAATTTTGTGAATTGGATAGAATTGTTGGGTCTTGATGGTCCAAACTCCAAAGTAATGCTTGACTTGCATAGAGCATGATTACGATAGTGGCATCAGTTTTAACCCAGCATTTGTTCCATAGGAAATGAAAATTCTATTGTTTCATTCAAGCCATAATCCCAAAAAACACAAGCCACCATGTACCTAGGCCTCTAATTTTTTTGATCCAATCAGCCAATTGCAGATGAATTGGTGGGGTGGGGCAGGGGCTACCGGCTCCATATTCAACCATTGATAAACCTGGGACCATACAACTGAAGCATAATCACAGTGAATAAGGATATGAGCAATTATTAGTTTTATTTTGTTTATATTTATTATATTTATTAATATTTGAATTTTAATAAGTTTAATATTTATTAATTATGATATGTTATATTTTTATATATTTAATTAAATATTATATTTTAATTTAATAAATTAAATAAAAATATATTTTTTAAATTAACATTTAATTTACACTTTTAATATTTTATTTTTTTGAGAATACATTTGAAATTTGATGTAATTTGTCATACTTAGCCTTGTACCATTTAGATACTGTGAGATATGATATTTTAATTCAATTTATAATTGTATTAAAATTTTAATTGTATTTATGCTGTTGACTGCCTGCCCCGTCTCTAGTTTCTACCCAACCCCTCTTTATTTTCCCTCCTATTCACCTGGGGTTGGCAGGGGGAGACAGACCCACCTCTATTCACTTGGGACACTGACTGGAGGGAGGGAGAGATTACCCTACTATAGAGAGTCCCTAACATCTCTCTACCTACTGAAGGGAGAGACAGACCCACACACACCTAGCTGACTCACTATAAAAGGTAGAGGGAGTAGGCAAGAGGCACAATCCAACCTAATATGCATGTATGATTCATTTTACACAAACATGCTTTTTCTATTGCCTTGTATATGATTTTCAGAGAATCCCCTATATCACATGGGAAGGCAAGACAATCTTTTGCATGGTGGATTATCTGCAAACAGTTCTATTGGATAAAATTCTAGAAACAAATTTTAGTTTTTAAATGAATTAGCCATTTTCATCTATTGGGACATTAATAAATTAAATGTTATTTGCACCAAGTTACCTGTTCTTGTGTTTCTCTTTGGCCATGTGTAGTAAACTGTAAATATGATTTGCTACAGCCTACAATATTTTACTCATGCGACATTCCTATGATTCAGTGATGTTACCCAACAACTGCATCATAGTTTGTATTGGACATTTTTATCTCTAAGTTTATGTGGCACATCTTGTAGCTTGGGGCCTTTTTATTTTTGTTCATATTATGGCTGAGAATGTTGTCAAAGCCAAACATAATGCTGAGTTTGTGAAGTGTGGTCAAGAAATGAAATGTGAACATTTTCTAGTAATCCATGCATACATTGTTTATATGCAGGCAGGAATGTGGATGGAAGAAATATCATGGTACAGTTTGCAAAATACGGCCCTAATGCAGAAAAAATGTGAGTTTGGTTTAGTAATTCCGTATTGTCTGATTAATTTGCCTGAATCAACTTTTCAAAATCATGGTTTTAAACATGCAAACTGTTTTGGCTATGACATGCGTATAGATTCTTAATTATGCAAGCTGGATATATTGGAGTGAAGCAACTTTTTGGAACATGTTTTCTAAACAGGGAAATTGATTCAGCTATGACATGGATATAGATTCTATAATTACAGAATTCAAGCTTTTGCTGCCTGTCTTGACAAAATGTTTATAATTGGGTGGGGTTACTTCTGTTTGTAATTAGACTTAATGTCACTCTATATAGGTGCTAGGGGTAAACAAGTGAGGAAATACACATATTATATCTGTGTGGGATCTATTTTGATTAATATTGTTCAATACAATTCAGTTTTACTTTTTTTAAACAAATTGCAGTCAGAGAGGAAGAATTACTGTGGAGAATTCAAGGAGGGCCAGATCTAGGAGTGGCAGTCCCCTGTTGTCCAGGTCAGAAGTGCATTGTCTCATTTGCAACCAATTGATGCCTAGCAGATTTTTTGTTTTGTGAAGCTCATCTGTTAATTGTGCTAATTTACTCTGCAATTACTACTGAATATGTCTTTATGATATCATTGATTGTCTATTTCATTGACTAATGTCTTGCAGACGGAGGTATGATGATGATTACCGAGAAAAGTATTACAGAAGGTCTGATGACTATCGAGACAGGGATTACAGAAGTGACCATTACAGAGATAGAGATTATAGAAGACCAAGATCAAGGAGTTGTGATAGATATGAGGGTGAAAGATACTATGAGAAGTCAAAGGGTTACCGTCATTATAGCTCCAGTCACAGTCGAAGCAGAAGTCGTAGTAGGAGCAGAATGAATGATAAAGAGAAGCGATCAAGAAGTCGGTCTTTAGAAAGGTATCCACCCTTATGGTATAGTTTAATCATTAATGTGTTTTTAAATTCATAATACACAGAGGTTGGCATAGTTTTTGTTTAATGCCGCTGCAGAAAAAATTAATGAAACGACAATTAATATGTGTTTATTCTTGTTGTTGCAGTCCACTTCCAGCCAGACGTGCCTCTCCTCCACCTCGGAGTGCTTCTCAAAGCCCACCAGCAAGGTCGCCTGATACTGCAAGTAGGTCACCTGAAGCACAAAGCCGATCTGCAGATTCTCGTAGTCGATCACCAGAAGCTCCTAATCAACATGAAGATTCTCATGGTCATTCACCGTGTTCACCCCGTCGAGATGCAGATTCTCGCAGTCGATCCCAAGACACATTTTAGTCGTTCACCTCAGAATGACTCTTGTTTTGACTAATGTATCTATAATCATATTGTTGGGCTTCCTCTTGTGCAGGAATATTAAATGAAGCGTGTCATCTCTTATTCTTGCACTGGTGGAGTGTGAATCTGCTGTTAATTTAAATCCCAAGGTTTCATGTGCTGGTGCTGCATGAGAACGTCACTCAACTGGTTAGATATACTACATATTTTAATATGCTTTATGGCTGATCTTAATTACCTAGATCCAGTTATTCTTAGTATGATAGGGTTAGGATGCTCACAGATATTCTCAGTACATTTGAATTGGTGCAGCCTATTGATCAGGGTAATGCAACTGCATCTTCGAGAAATATATGTTATTTCTTCAAAATATTCATGAATTAAAGCAGCGGTGGGCTTTTTCACTTGAATTTATTTTGAAAAGTAATAAAGGACCTGTGTTATGCTGTGTTTAACATGTCCTAATTATGACTTATTCTTTATAATGCCATGCATTGTGATTGCATGTGGGGTCGGGAAACTGCTCGTAGCTGTGTTCCCTGTGATGGTGCTCTGATCCATGTATACCTGACCATGACGATGATGTTGTAGCTGATCCTTGTATACCTGAACGTTGGTGATGCTGTTGTAGGTTGCACAAAATTTTATCTGTTCACTTTGATCCTGTTTTTAAAATCTTGTGGTGCAGTCTTACGAGGCAATGGTTTCTTGAGGGATGGGTTCACTGTGATGTTGGGATGTGTAGCTTTTGCACGGTTTGAGATGACAGTTACTCTTAGAAGTAGTGATGCATTTCTGTTGGATTACTTGCTGGACAACATTGCTGAGCATGTAGTGACATGACTAGGAGTTCTAGAAAGATTATTTTATAAAAAGACATTTATAATTGTTTTGGTCTATTATTCAACTCTACCATTGCTTGTTTTTATTTTGCATGGATGATTTGTACTTTGAACGTTGTGGAGGCTCTTTCGTGAAGATTTGGTAATCTTCAGTCTCTTTTTAACCCTTTCCTTATGGGCAACTGAGTCCCTGTGCAGAAAAATCCGAAGTCTAGATCAGGTCTCTCTGGCTTTTAAAATTTTCTAGCAGATTATTGATAATGCAATTTATATTGTCTTGTTGGATGAATGTTGGGCTGATGTTTAGCAGTCTTTATCTTGGTGAGGGTTACTTTGCAATTTCAATTTCTAATATGCCATTTCTGTATTTATGCTTATCAAAATACCTTGATTTACAATGAGTAAATATGATATTTGACTGTATAATATGATATCATCTGGTTGTAATATTCATCCTTTTCCCTGAGATGTCTTATTTCTTGAAGCAATTGTCTATCTGCATATTTCAATTTAGTGGAGTGTCAAACATGTTTTTTGATGAAATGTGCGGGAAATTACTCTACTTTCTAAGTTTGAAAGTGTATCTAGGTTTCTTGTTATAGGCCAATTATTTGACATTGGAATTGATTAGGATTAGGACTGTACTTTGTCGTTTGTGGGGTCATACAACTTGGGTGCATTTGATTGAGAAGGAGAAACAGACGTTGGAAACACATTTTACGTGGATACACATCTATGCCATTCATTAATTGAAAGTCTAAATACAATAGTTTACAGTTTAACAAACCTAGTTAATTGTGTTTAGTAGGGTGCATTGGATGGTGTCCCGTGTACATGAATGACGACTTAAGCACATACACATGTATGTGGGCATTTCGTGGTTTGGGATACTGTACTGTTCCCCTTTGATTAATTGGCTACATCAACTCAAACGCATTAATGGTTTCGAAGTCAGTATATCAAGCAATCTTGTAAGAGACCAAGTTTATTGTTTTGTTCTGATACATGTATTGATCAGAGTTAATCACAAGTAGGAGGTATTTTCCACAGCGAGTCAAATTATGATATTGCTATCAGGATTCAATTGTGTAGTTTTGAGTCAAACTCATTGACCCATGTTTCATGAGTAGTGGTTCACAAGAACCCATCTCTGATGATAATGAATGGTCCACTTAGCACTCGTTGCATCTAGGTGATGCTCACAGAGGTGAAGCACTGGGCCTTCCCGGGAGGTCACTCATCCCAATACTAATCCAGCT
>VDFB02105785.1:213481161-213499652 GCA_007258455.2 Sequoia sempervirens | reverse complement strand
TAACCACAGTTCTCTCCAAGGTTAAACCCACTTAGCTTATAAACCTGCGCTTAACCACATAGTTCTCTCCAAGGTTAAACCCCATTTGCAAGCTAAGTGTGTTTAACCTTGGAGAGAACTCTGTGGTTAAGCATGCTTGAGCTGGATTAGTACTAGGATGTGTGACCTCCCAAGAAGGCCCAGTGCTTCACCTCTGTGAGCATCACCTAGATGCAATGAGTGCTAAGTGGACCATTCATTATCATGAGAGATGGGTTCTTGTGAACCACTACTCATGTAACATGGGTCAATGAGTTTGACTCGAAACTACACAGTTGAATCTTGATAGCAATATCAAAAGAGTTAATCATGTTAAAGTTGATGATGGTAACAATTTTAGACAAACTACTCCTAAATATTTTGAACAAATATTTATTAAGGAAAAGCACTATTCTAATTTAGTAAAAAGGTTTATTCTCCTTTATACTTTTTAAGGATAATTTACTTTTGATTTCGATACCGCACAATTTGAATTATCACAATAGTATATGTTTAAGGGAAAAATTACTTGGCTAATTAAATTAGTAGAGCATTTGCATAAGCAATTAATCTAGATTTGAGAGAGATATTAAACCTATTATTTAAAACATATCAAGACATTAATACATTGCATTAATTATGTAATTGTAAATTTATATATAATTTATTTATGTAAGTATTTAAAACATGTCAAGATAGATTTTTTTAATTATTATGTTAATTTAATATATAAATTCTTGTCAAATTTAAAGGGATTTCTAGAAGACTTGTGTAATTATGATCTACACTTTGCTTAAGATGGGTTTTTTGCGAACATATTCATGTTATCACAATCCACCCCTTGTTGCCATTGTAGTCATGGCTTCCAAAATGATTCATGTAGTAATACATAGATTAGATGCAATGCCAATATAGATAGCAAGAATTAGATTAAAAATTGATATCAAGAATGTATTTGCCTTAATTTTAGAACTTTAGAAGTCAATGATTGGGAAACATGATTGTATGGACCGTATTCTTAGTAATTGAACACCAACTTGTGCAAGAAAATATATCTTCAATTTAGAGGTTCAATTTGGTTGAAACTTGAAGTTGGGAAATTTACTTGCCTTTGGCTAGGCACTTTGAATTTGATAGGGAACAAATAGTGTTTGTAAACACTTGTTGGGAACCTATTGAATCAAAACAGTCATGTTTCTTAGTTTGTCCTTGAAAAGGATTGATTCAAAAATGAACTAAAGTTGAGGATAGTGTTGGCCCCATGGTTATCGTTGCACCAAAAGGTTGACTTATTAATCCTTGATACAATCGCCAAAGTTAATAGATCCACGGGAGGTGGTTAGTTCATGTCATGAATCCCAAGGGGAGCGTTGACCAGTTGTCAACAATCTCCCCTTCAGCGCAAGCAAGGGGATTCAAACTTGACACCTTTGGCTTTGATACCAATTGTTGGCCCCACGGTTGTCGTTGCACCAAAAGGTCGACTTGTTAATGCATTGTGTTAATGCTCAATACAATTGTTAGAGTTAACGGATCCATGATAGGCGATTAGTACATTTCACGAATCTCAAAGGGAGCGCTGACCAATTGCCAATAGATAGCAATCATGCAAATATGCCATTAAGATTATACAATATTTATGTAATTTTTTGTATTTATTTGCAAATAAATTTTAGATGTGTTTAATAAATTGTTCTCCCAATTCCAAATCCTTCCTAGATGATTAATTTGAATTATGACTAGTTTTAAATACATCACCCTAGTGTACAATTTGAAATAAGTTGTGTATTAGTTGCCTTAACATGGGCCCAAATAAATAAATTGGAATTTAAACAATGGGGTCTAGATTAGTTTTGTACTTGTAGATTTGGACGAGGACAATAAATGACTAGATATGGAGATTGGGCCTAGATATTAAGGATTAGTGATGACTTGGACATGCTATGATAAAACTAATTTCCACACAAAACATGTCTTGTCTACTAGTCAATAGATAAAAATGATATAGTTGCCAGGAACCCAAAATGTTAAGGTTATGGTTTGATTATTATATTTTGCCCCCACTTTGACATGCATGAACTACCATGGGAATAAAGTCAAATAGCCAATTATGAAAATTATATATTTTTAGGTTATTAAGGATTTGAATTTGTGTGTATGTAGTTCATAGAAGTGGATCACACATACTCTTCATTGTCGTGAGTGCTCCATTTTGAGACCGTGCCAACAAGGGAGAAATTTGCAATTGCAATGAGTAGTGTTTGCTAGTCATTTAAAATTTAATATAATGACAACTTGCTAAGATTACTTGTAGAGAAATAAAAGAGTAGGATGAGATTTTATATGTTATGGAAAGTGAGAATGCTTTTGCTACATATAAAAAGGGCAACAACAAATGTAAATGAACTTTAACCATGCAAAACAAGATCCATCTTTTTATAGAGCATGTTGAAAAGGCTTTGACCACACATACAAATGTATAGGGACTCTAAGCAAATAGACTATGATCTAACTCTATAGATAGCATGATAAGGTCTTTTAGACTACATGGGAATGCATTCAATATGGATATTGTAAAGAAGTTGTATTTGATACAAGACAATATTCAAAATTGTTACACTTCTCTCATTGCAATCAAATTCATGAAGAAATATTAGTGATAATATTTGCTTCCTCTTATCGGTTGAAAACATTTGCTTCGAAAAAAAGAGTAGCCACCAAATCTAGCTGCCATGTAGAAAATGGTCAAGTTGAGATAAATAGATGAAGTTGATGAGTGGTTGCATGTTTTAGTTGAGACAAATTTATATGATTCTTTTTCCATTTTACTCCAATAATAACCCATACATAACAATTTTTGAACAAATAACTTAGCACTAACATGACAACCACATATGACTTAATGAGGAAGGCTAATAGATTTTTTGTGATCATCAAGGCATCTAAGTAACAAACTGTTGAAATCACCTTGGTAAAGTACTCCCACAATATTAGTAGTTTGACTTATATGGCATTGGTATTTTTAGAACAATATGAGATAAATATCCTCAAATCAAGATGAGTATAAATATCATGAAACCACTTTTCACTAGTGAACATAGTAAAACTAAAAAAGAAGTGTTCTATATAGTGAATTGGCATAATCTATGAATAAGAAATGTAATGTAAGGACTACTATTGTCCATACTCATAAGGTAGTGCTAGCAAAAAAAGAAGCATTCATTATTTTCTTTATGAAGAATAACATCAATGGTAAATGAGTGAAAAAGAATTAACTGCAAACTTAACCCATGATATTGCTTAATTCTACCATCTTTGACCTAATCATAGTTAATTTGTCTAGCCACTGGTTATGAATCACCATGTATCTTAATAGATTTAACTTTCAAGAAAATATCTGTACTTATATATTATTAGTACATGGGAAATCTAATTGAAAAGATTAATGAATGAAGTCTCTTATGGGTGGTATCAATCAAACTTTCCCTTGAACTAGTCATACATTTCAAACCATCAAAGAACATGATCCAAGGTGATGTAGAATTAGTATATAGTATATGCTCATTAGGAAAAGACAATTCAATAGGCATGTGGGTAGGACAACGCTATGACTAATTGGTTATGTTACTAGTACCTTAATAGATTTTTGAGAAATAAACTTAGGTTCAAACTTTGTAAGCAACATGATCTATTGTGTGGAATGACTTGAAAGATTATCCTTCGAAATCATATATTTCAAATGACATTCCTTTAAAAAAAATGTATTTTAGTGTGAAATATGTTAGGAAAATATCTAATATGCACCTCCAATATTCTAAGATTTACTTAAAAAAACTTGATACAAATGTAAATAAACAATGCCCATAAAGTAGAAACAAGACATAAATTCACTTCCCACATTAACCTTTAGAGAAAATAAATGTAGATATTAGATCTATGGAAACATAAACAACATAGCATGCTAGATAAAATCTAGAAAGCAATAATGAAAAATGAATAGAGGAAGCATAGATGGAAGAGAAGAGACACTAATATACATGGGGGAAATCCTTTTAGGTAAAAACCCCTAACCTCCACATCATTGAACCAATGCATTATTTAAAAACAAAAATAGTTACCATACACTTATAGGCTTACAACCTTAACATGGAAAAAAAAATTACACTCCTCTAGAGGAAATCTAACATAACCTTGCAATGAACATTTCTTAATGCCTCCATCACAAGCCCTCAATATATAGACTTAACGCAACATAAAAAACCACCAATAGACATTACTATGGCTCCAAACAAGGTCCTAAAATATCATGGTCCACCCTATTTGGACTCATTATTTAGCATTCACCTCTTTTAGAAAGGCACTCTATATGTGGGTCAATATTGTTAGTCCAATTTGTAATTTACTATAATCATGCTCTTCCATGGGTCATTGAATCTATTATAAGAAATTCCCACATCTTACAATGCAATGAAATTAGATGCTCTAATAAGCTCTCACACATTACAAGATAGCTTACATGTTGCATAAAATGCCAACACAAAATGAGATGCCCTATTTCTTGATTGAGGCTAAAATATTTAATAAATATAACTATATAAATAATTCAAACTTTAGGACTTGCAAGGTGTATGAAACACCTAATACCAATATTCTCACTTGTATACCTCACAAGAACAAAATGAATCTCCAACAAATCCCTGATCAAGAAACCAAGGGTATAACCATGCTATACAAATTGACTCCTTTGTACACATATGTTTCATAAAAGCATCTGCAACATCTTCCAAGTTACCACCATCGTGACCATAACTACCTCATCATTTAGCATTCCCAAGCATGAAAGATATTGACAAACTAAATGTCAAAAACACAATATTATATCTAGCCTCACCCTTTTATCATAACACAAACTTAGAAGGCCAATCTCCTATAAGATCGAATTGAGTATACACCACATACTCTAGTCTAGCTAGAACAATGACCACAACCAATAAATCACATCCAACTAACCCCAATCACTAATAAGATTTTTGTTCATGAATATATAGTCCACACTACAACTCTCATCCATGTATAATCCACCATCCTGCTAAAGGTTGTTGCCTTCCAAGGTAGTAAAGACACCAATACACAAAAACCTAAAGACCCTTGATACCATAATTCAATTGAACCTATCCTCCAAGGACACACATACCTCTTTGGACTCCCATTACATGGGCAATATCTAGTCTAGTTTCAACCAAAGCAACAAAAAATTCTACCAATCAATACTCACACTAAGGGTGTGACTCATTTTATCAAAACTAGTATTGAATAACACACAGTGATTTACAAACTATAAGCAAACCATTAAAGACAAATCACAGTTCTTCCAAATAACATTTTTCTCACTCTATCACTCTTAATCTCCTTAGCTCTCACAAGTTATCCACATTAAAAAATAGAGATTAAAGACTCCACATCCTATTGCTAAAATAAAATAAAATACAACAATGTTCAATAAATGATCATAAACATATTGATCACACTAATTGCATAAACCTCGATTCTAATATTGCATGAATATGAACCTCCAATAAGATAGATATGATGAGAACACAATTATACTGAAAGGTGGGGGGGGGGGGGTTGATCAGTATAACAAAAATCTATATTTGTAAAACTTAATACCATTAGTATATCAATTGCATAATAACAACATAAGATGAAATAATCACACAACACAAGTAGAACACACAATTTATGTGGAAACCCTTATAGGAGAAAACCACAACATAATAATGCTTTTATATAAATTCTTCTTACAACTTTGTAGGCACCAACCTACAAGAGACACCAATCCTCTTAACAAAGATTCGTAGGCACCAACCCACTACAAGCACCAATTCCCACAACTAAGCACCAACTCAATAAGAGTCACCAATCCCCCCCATTCAATTTGTGAGCACCAACCCATTGGAAGCACCAACTCCCCACTACTGAATTCATAGGCACCAACCTACTAGAGAGATACCAATATCTCCTTTAGGAATCACCAACTTCTAAAGTAAAGTACCACCTATGTTTCTCCTTTAATGAATAATCGATATTACAATCTTTATTCTTTCACTCCATGATTCCCCTCTTTCTTATAACATAAATGAACTTGTATGATTACATATACTTCATAAATATCTCTCTCACACACGCATATTCCATTATACTATTCATTCTTCATAAATCCTGCTTCATAAAATGTTTAGGGCTATTTATAAATTTGCCTTACATCTACCTTACAAGTCTTCATATATTCTTGCTACCAAATTTGCATACATCTTCCTTACAGATCTTCATATATTCTTGCACATTTTACCTATATATTTGCATATATCTTCTCAATTTCTTAATCTGCTGTGTATATATGATATGCTTCTTTATCTTACACCTTATTCACCCTCTCTTCACCATCATACAATCTCCTTTTATACCTTCATATTCCAAACAAAAGAATGTGACTTCTCTTAAGAGAGATGCCATTTCTCAACAGACACACTATTTCCGAAAAGATAAACCTTTTTGTCCTTTCGTAATCACTTCTTTATTTGAGCGATTAATATTAATATTTGTTTATATTAAGCATATGAAACATTGCTCTATGTATATACATATTGCTGCACTTTATTACTTCCATCAAACCATATAATATTACTATGTTTTAAGTGAATTGTTGCTCCTTTAACTTAACCACTACCTTAAAATAAATACATGCTATTTCTTTAAGAAGCTTGCACCCTTTGATAAAATCACACCGTATAATAGTTAACCTCATAATTAAATTGCACTATTAACATGCCTTTCAACGATCCTTAGTATTATTTCTTTAAACAAAGTTGATCCTTATAAATAGTTCTTTAAATTTAATCCTTTGTATTATGCGATCTTGAAGCTTTATGATGTCACACCACATAAGCACTACCTTGTTATCATTTGTTATTTATTATCTCTGCACTTAATTAATTATTTATTATGTCTTGTTCTACCAAAAATCTGATCGCTTATGTAATATATTATTGCCTTCAATCACCACCTTTGAATTGTTTTGTAAAATAACATAAAACATTGATCATTGCCTTCATAACCTTTATTGTCTTCATATAACCTTGATCTAGCATATAACTGTGATCGTTGCAAATCATCTTTTATTTTCTTCATAACCTTGATTGATGTCTTCATAATGGAAACCCCATACATTAATCATTGCTTATTACTTCAGACTATTATAATCATCGTTGCTCCTTATTGTGTATATCTATTTATGGTCTATGACCTTTGGCCTTTGTTCTTTATTGTCAATATGCTATCCATACATTTATGACAATATCTTTGTCAACAATCTCATCCATATTCCTTTGATATCCATGACTTTATTAATTCCAACAAACTTGTTCATACACTTGACATCAATGACAATGCTTTCCAATCGTCTATATATCTTTGACATCAATGAAAATTAATGTAACATTCTTTGACATCAAACCTAGACAATGGATTCCTTCCACAATAGGTCTGATATCAATGATAATCATACCAACGCTTGACATCAATGACTATTTTTTCACTTTTGGCATGAATGACAATATTTCCAACAACATAGAACCATAGAAAAAATTATCAAGTATATCACATACCATGTTTTACCAACACCATCGAGTGCTAAAGTTGTGACATCTAAGGTCTTCACTTTGAAAATCCCAAACAAAAAGTCCTTAACAACATCCAATAATTCAACCTTAAGGTCAAACACAACATCAATAAATTTATAAATTTGTAAAAATGTAAGCTTCTCAAGTGAAGGAAGATCAAACTAATAAACATTCCCATCACCAGGGATTATGCTTAAAGCCGTTCCTTACACTAACCCTTGAAAAAAATTATGCACATGAGAAGTCAAAGGAAAATGACACAATTCCATGTATTCCTCAAATAAACTCTCCAAAACTACCACCCACAACTCAAGACTCATTTCATGAGGAAAAAAACACAAAAAATAAAATAATGAGTAACCAAGTAGGCAATACCGAGTTTATATAATTCTATGCCGATGAGATTGAGAGTGGTTAATGAGATTGCTCCTTCAAAAATTTACCGAGTCACATATAATTTCTCCTTGAACAATCTCCTTATCATGTCCATGTTTTGGATATATTAGGATACGATTTTGAAGGGATCCAAAACCCTTAACAACAAGAAAAGCCAGGCCGCAGAAAGGACAGCCTGCAGCCAACAAAAAGCCAGCGCCCAAACAATACTCATCAAGATTTACAATTAGCACTTTTCTTGTGGGAGCGAAGAGTCATGTTGAAAAAAGGCCATGAAGATTTATCTTTTTTACCCTTGACTGTAATCCATCCTTCTTCCACCTGTGCAGCCAAACTATGCCAGACCTTCTTAATATTTTCATGGTGATCGTGCCATCAACCATACTTAAATTCCCGACCTGATTGTAAAGATAGCTTAATTTATCATGTCCATGTTGAACCCATGCCCAAATCCAATTGATGGATCCTTAGTCTTTCTATTGAAACCTCATCAAAAGGTCATCATTACAACAGACAATCCCCTAAAATAAGATCACCCAACTCTATCCAATATCCCTAAACACTCAAGAGACAATGCCAAATCATTGTAAAATTATAATTCTAGAGTAAGGAACCCCACATGACATCGTGATTTACATGTTCCTCACAGAAGATCACCTATCTTCAAGGTATAAATTTTCTTCAATGAGCACCCATATCATGCGAAGGCTACAAAAATAAAACATCTAGAGTCCTCCATGGCACAATACCACATCATTACAATAGATTCCATTGCAAGTGATCTAGATATACTCATGGTACGATGATGAAAATCTCCTAATTTAAGATCATGCCTGCCTCCCACATAGTCAAAGAACTAAAACTACAACATCAAGAGCTCCCAAAGGGAAATGTAATACCATGATCTCCAAAAGAAGATAATTACTACAAGTTCCAAGAAGATACAACTTCAAGCGACCCAAATAAGTCTTATAGGGATGTAGACACCTAAGCATTATTATCAGTGAGTGGAAATCAATGAATGGATGTAAAGCAAGGGCTTCTCCAGGTGGACAATGAGCTTAATGGTTACTAAGATCTCCTTTGCGTAAGACAGATCTCTGCTTTGCCACTTTCTTTCTATGTGAGCTTGAGTAGATTTCTCTAACAGGTTGCGGAGGGTTATTGCCCAGTTTTATTCTTTTCCTACCCCAACACTTTTTCTGAGTCTCGCTCCAAATAATCATACAAATTATTCTTCAAAAGATACATATAAACTGTTTATTTTATGTTTCAAATTGAAATTAGATATACAATGGATTTAAAAAATGTGGCATGGGCTGATATATCATTTTTCAAAGGTTAAAAATCTCTATGTTTTGTTACAAAATGATGAGAAGAATTTTGTGTGCTCAGGTATTTTTTTATGAAGATTTTCTAGTCCCAAATTTCAAATGTTAGTTTTTTCTTCTCGGGATTGGGTTAATCAATATTTAAGAAGACTTGAACCATATGCCTGTTGTATACCTAGTATGTTTATCTGCCACTCTTCTATTCATCCAATGTAACATATATAATATTTACACCTCTCCTTTTGGTACCCCTCCTTGAATTTATATTGATTACAATAGCATTGTAATTCTCATAATGTTCGGCCTGGTAAAGAAATGGTGCCTGGAGGATGAGGCTCTACTTCTCCAAAATGTTCTCATCGTGAGACAAAGAAACTAATATTTCAGCTACTGTAAGAGGAAGAAAAATGCATTGCTTGCAAGGAAGTGGTTAGAGGGGCTATGAGAAGTCTGGAGGAGGAAATGGTTAGGCATTATTAATATTTCCTCCTTATTTTCCAAAACACACTAGGATTTTATAATATGAGTAATTCCTACTTATATTTTATATAAATTATAAAATAATTATAGATTCTAGCAGCTCATTTTCTTCTAAAATGAATTATGATTTTAGATTGTTAAGATAGAAGGTTTTGTATATATATATATATTTTAATGTCTTTTTTACATTGTTTTTCATCTCCAACAAAATTGAAGGAATTCCATCTTGGTTGGAACCATAAAAGTGCACATTAGATTTACAGTAATCAATTTTTTTATTTAGTATAGTGCATTAAATGCATAGGAAACACAATGTGATTTTTAATAAAAATTTGACCCTTATAATCAAAGACATGACAAGCTTTGCATGTCTACTTTAATATGTAGCTCTACAACATAGTCCATGGAGTTTGATTAGTAATTTGCTACTATTTCCATTATTATGGGATTGCAATAAACACAGATGCAGTCTAACTAGTGTGATTTGAAGAATAATAAAATAGAATAACCTCCAAGAAATGAAGATTAAAATTGGAGCAACCATTGTAAATATGGAGCAAAAATTGTGAAGATTGTGATAATTTGGGCCAATGCAAAGAGAAAATCTAAATATCTTTTTTTTTTGTTATATTTGTTAAATTTTTTGGATGTTGCTCTTCAAATTTTAGTAATTTAATCCCAAAAATAATTTTGTAAGAGATAAACTAATCCAAAGTTCATTGAGAGGCAAAATTTTACATGTCCACAAATAATCAGAGTGTGTTGATTTTGGGTCTGCAAAATAAGAAACAACATGCATTCTTTTTTATCAAGGACATCATCCATAAGACAATTAATTTATTCAAATTATTGACTTTATTAAAATTTTTGATCTTTTGAAGTTAAAAGCCAAATCAAGCAAGTCCATTGAGATGGTTAAATTTTATGAAGATCCATCCAGTAATGCTTTGTTTTATACATTATTTTTACCTTTTTTTTATTTTAAATTTCTTCTCAATAACAATTTAGAATGATTTCATAATGATATTAGGTTTAGGATTAAGGTTAGGGTTAAGATTCTATTAAGGTTAAGATTTAATTACGGTTAAGGTGAGGTTTCAATTAGTGTTAGAGTTCACTCAAGGTTATGGTTAGGATTCAATTAGGTTTAAGGTTAGGGTTAGGGTTCAACTAGGGTTAGAATTAGGATTTAATTAGGTTTTAATTAGGGTTATGGTTAGGGTTAGAGTTCAATTGGGGTAAGAGTTAGTGTTAGGATTAAGATTCAATTAGGGTTCAAAATTATAATTATAGTTAAATTAGGGTTAGGGTTTAATTCGATTAGGGTTCAATTAGGGTTTTGGTTAGAGTTTAATTAGTTTTCTAGTGTTCAATTGGGGTTTAATAAAAGTTACAATTAGGGTTAGGGTTTAATTAAGGTTACAAATAAGATTAGGGTTCAATTAGGGTTAGGGTTAGAGTTATGGTATAATGATGGTTAGGTTCAATAAGGGTTCAATTAAGGTTAGGGTTAGGGTACAATTAGGGTTAGTGTTAGGGTTGAATCAAGATTAGGATTTGATTAGGCCATGGTTAGGGTTCAATTAAGGTAAGGGTTAGTTCAAAGAAAATATATGATTTGTTATAGTTGTATTATGCTTTTCATTTTGATAGAGAGCACTTAATTTAGAAGCCCTCTAATAAAAGGCTTTACTATATAATAAGAAACAACATGCTTTTATTTTATCAAGGACATCATGCATAAGTCAATTAATTTATTCAAATTATTGACTTTATTAAAAAAATTGATCTTTTGAAGTTGAAAGCCAAATCAAGCAAGTCCATTGAGATGGTTGAATTTTATGAAGATCGATTAGGTAATTCTTTGTTTTATGCATTATTTTTACCTTTTTATATTTTAAATTTCTTCTCAATAACAATTTAGAATGATTTCATAATGATATTCAATGTAATTAAGTGTTTAAGCGAATATTGTATAGAATATATTAGGTTTACGATTTAAATAACATTAGGATTTAATTACCTGGTTAGGTTTATATTAGGATTATAGTTAGGGTTAGGTATACGATACAACTAGGGCTACTATTAGGGTTAGTGTTAGGGTTCAATTAGGATTACAGTTTAATTAGGTTTAGGATTAAGGTTAGGGCTAGGGTTCAATTAAGGTTAAGGTTTAATTAGGGTTAGGGTGAGGTTTCAATTAGGGTTATGGTTAGGGTTCAATTAGGGTTATGGTTAGGGTTAGTGTTGTAATCTAGGGTAAAAATCTAGGTTAATGTAAAATAACATAAAAACTAACCCTAAACCAACAATAGAGCACAAATAAGCATAAAAAACATGAAATATAAAATAATATTACCATAAAGTCATCATGCCATCATTGTTTCACCTCCATTTCCCTTCTCCATTTTGCTTGAAATGTAGTTGATGCCCTTAGATTTGAGTATGCACTAATAGCCTATGATAATGCCTAGTAAATATTGAAGATAGTTGTCCCACACTAGTAGCATGTACTTGCATATGAACTAGATGTATGAAAATGACAAGGATAAGGTCTTTCATAGAAAAGACAATTTTGAATGAAGGGCCGAGATTCAATGTCAATAAGATGTGTCAATCAATGACCAAGAATGAAAGTTGTAGTATGGAATAGGGTTAGGGAAAAATTAGGGTAAAGATAGGTCTTGATTAATGATGAATGACTGAGATTGAACTATAAAATAATTCAATCAAGGGTGGAAATTAAATGAGACATGAAGAGATAAGAATGACACATATAAAGAGAATGGCACAAAAAAATAGGTTGTTGAAGAAAATTAAATAATTATTAAATTATTTAAACAAATAGGGAAAATGACTAATTAAATAGCAAAAAACATTATCTAATTATAGAGAATCATGTGACAAGTTGACTTTTGAATTAAATAATAATTTTAATTCAAAAATAGGAGAAAAATGACAATTAAATAAATAGAATTTATTTAATTTAAATGATAGAAAAGGCTTAGTGAATAATTAAATAATTAAGATAATTATTTAATTATAGTTGAAAGTGGTAAATAATTAAATAAATAAAATCAACTTAATTATAGAGGAAATAGACTATTAGTGACGTAATTAAATAAATAAAATTTATCTAATAAATAAAGAGAAGAAAATATAAAGCTAGAAACGAATAAATTAAATAATTAAAATTATTTAATTAATAGAGGACTTATGGAATTAAGGAATAATTAAATAATTAAAATTCTTTAATTATCAAGGAGAAAAGGGGAAATGATGAAGAATTAGAGTTCGTAGGCCTAGGACAATTTTTAGTGTCTACATTTTCCCCCTCTTTGATACTATGTATTTTATCACATTGTGTCAAAGAAAATAAATCAAAACATGCCTCGGTGAAAGCAAGGTGGATCTATGCCCCCTCGAAAAAATTCTACAAATTTTCAAAAATTTTCAAAAATTTGGAAATTGTTCCAATAGTCAATTCAACAGTCAAGAATTCAATGGTGGTGACATAAATAATTTTTGAGGTCATTTAGGGGGTCAAATTTAGGTTCAAAGTGGTCAAATAGTGCATCTAGTACACATCCCTAGTGAAAACCACAGAAAACCCTAATTGGATTGCCTATAAATATGCATTTGATTAAGAAATTTGCTCATTTGTGCATGTCAAAGTTAGAAATTTGAGGCACTAAGAGAACGAAGCTGAGAAGATGTCACTAGTTATGCACTTTGCACACTGAGGCTATCTCATCCGCACCTTTCGCCAACCTGAGGGAGTAAGGGACCCGGTAAGTACTCCAAACCCACCTTGTCAATTTTTGCATTTTTCATGAATTTAGGGCTAGGAATTTTTTAGCAAGCAATTACAACAAATGCATTTCGTCGCAATTGCATGCGCGAGCAATGCAAGTGACTACAGTTCATTGCAATCGCCTCACCGTGACGCAATTGCTAGGGCATAGGTGGGAATGGTTACATTATGCCACACCTAAAACATGTGTTGCATTTGCTTCCTGTGTTGCACTTGTGAGCAGGAATGACACAATTGATGAATAGCACCACAAGTGCAAGGGGGAATGATGCAAGTGAAAGTGGAATGATGCAATTGATGAGGGGTTGATCTTGAGGCGTGTGACACAATTGCAGTTGCATGACACATGTGCAAGAATGGTGATGCGAATGAGTTCTACAATGCAATTGACAAGCAAAATGACACAATTGATTGATTAAGAGTTTGCTCCAATTTAGGATAAAATGACTTGTCCAATTTAGGTCCACTAGGTCTGATTAAGATTTTAAGTTGACATAATGAATTTTCTTGTGACCCTAGGTTGTTCTTGCCCCTATCTATACTCGGGAGTCGCGACCAGTGACGTTTCAGCTTTGGGATCAATTATTCAATGTCGAAAGACACAAATTGATGGATCTAGAATTGTACCATGTCACCTATATGCCCATCGTCAGGGAAAATTGAGGATTGTTGATATCACTTGCAGAGCGATGTCATTCCAAGACTTGCTTGCTGTCAAGAGACTATTTTATCTACAAGTTGACTTTTGAATTAAATAATAATTTTAATTCAAAAATAGGAGAAAAATGATAATTAAATAATATAATTTATTTAATTTAAATGATAGAAAAGGCTTAGTGAATAATTAAATAATTAAGATAATTATTTAATTATAGTTGAAAGTGGTAAATAATTAAATAAATAAAATTAATTTAATTATAGAGGAAATAGACTATTAGTGACGTAATTAAATAAATAAATTTTATCTAATTAATCAAGAGAAGAAAATATAAAGCTAGAAATGAATAAATTAAATAATTAAAATTATTTAATTAATAGAGGACTTATGGAATTAAGGAATAATTAAATAATTAAAATTATTTAATTATCAAGGATAAAAGGGGAAATGATGAAGAATTAGAGTTTGTAGGCCTAGGACAATTTTTAGTGTCTACATTTTCCCCCTCTTTGATACAATGTATTTTATCGCATTGTGTCAAAGAAAATCAATCAAAACATTCCCCGATGAAAGCAAGGTGGACCTATGCCCCCTTGAAATTTTTTTGCAAATTTTCAAAAATTTTCAAAAATTTGGAAATTGTTCCAACAGTCAATTCGACAGTCAGGAATTCAATGGTGGTGACATAAATAATTTTTGAGGTCATATAGGGGGTCAAATTTAGGTTGAAAGTGGTCAAATAGTGCATCTAGTACACATCCCTAGTGCAAACCCTAGAAAACCCTAATTGGATTGCCTATAAATATGCATTTGATTAAGAAATTTGCTTATTTGTGCATGTCAAAGTTAGAAATTTGGGAGCTCTAAGAGAAATAAGTTGAGAAGATGTCACCAGTTTTGCACTTTGCACACTGAGGCTATCACATCCGCACCTTCCGCCGACCTAAGGGAGTAGGGGATCCGGTAAGTACTCCAAACCCACCTTGTCAAATTTTGCATTTTTCATGCATTTAGGGCTAGGAATTTTTTAGTAGACAATTACAGTGAATGTAGTTCATCGCAATTGCATGTGCGAGCAATGCAACTGACTATAGTTCATTGCAATCGCCTTGCCGTGACGCAATTTCTAGGGCATAGGGGGGAATGGTTACAGTATGACACACCTGAAACATGTGTCACATTTGCTTCCTGCGTTGCACCTATGAGTAGGAATGACGCAATTGATGAATAGCACCGCAAGTGCAAGGGGGAAAGATGCAAGTGAAAGGGGAATGATGAAATTGATGAGGGGTTGACCACAATTAACCCCAGCGATGCATTAGCTGAGGTGTGCGACACAATTGCAGTTGCATGACACATGTGCAAGAATGGTGATGTGAATGAGTTCTACAACACAATTGACAAGCAAAATGACACAATTGACTGATTAAGAGTTTGCTCCAATTTAGGTCCACTGGGTCTGATTAAGATTTTAAATTGACACAATGACTTTTCTTGTGACCCCAGGTTGTTCTTGCCACTATCTATACTCGGGAGTCGCGACCAATGACGTTTCAACTCTGGGATCAGTTATCTGATGTCGAAAGGTACAAAATGATGGTTGAATTTTGAATTAAATAATAATTTTAACTCAAAAATAGGAGAAAAATGATAATTAAATAAATAGAATTTATTTAATTTAAATGATAGAAAAGGCTTAGTGAATAATTAAATAATTAAGATAATTATTTAATTATGTTGAAATTGGTAAATAATTAAATAAATAAAATAAAATTAATTATAGAGGAAATAGACTATTAGTGATGTAATTAAATAAATAAAATTTATCTAATAAATCAAGAGAAGAAAATATAAAGCTATAAATGAATAAATTAAATGATTAAAATTATTTAATTAATAGATGACTTATGGATTAGGGAATAATTAAATAATTAAAAATATTTAATTATCAAGGACAAAAGGGGAAATGATGAAGAATTAGAGTTTGTAGGCCTAGGACAATTTTTAGTGTCTACATTTTGCCCCTCTTTGATACGATGTAGTTTATTGCATTGTGTCAAAGAAAATTAATCAAAACATGCTAGGCGGTGAAAGCAAGGTGGACCTATGCCCCCTCGAATTTTTTTTGAACTTTTTTGAAAATTTTCAAAAATTGGAAATTGTTCCAATAGTCAATTCGACAGTTAGGAATTCAATGGTGGTGACAAAAATAATTTTTGAGGTCATTTAGGGGGTCAAATATGGGTTGAAAGTGGTCAAATAGTGCATCCAGTACACATCCCTAGTGCAAACCATAGAAAATCCTAATTGGATTTCCTATAAATATGCATTTGATTAAGAAATTTGCTCATTTGTGCATGTCAAAGTTAGAAATTTGGGAGCTCTAAGAGAAAGAAGCTGAGATGTCACTAGTTCTGCACTCTGCACATCAAGGCTATCGTATCCACACCTTCCACTGACCTGAGGGAGTAGGGGACTCGATAAGTACTCCAAACCCACCGTGTCAATTTTTCATTTTTCATGCATTTAGGGCTAGGAATTTTTTAGTAGGCAATTACAGCGAACACAGTTCATCGCAATTGCATGCACGGGCAACACAAGTGACTATGGTTCGTTGCAATTGCCTCGCCTTGATGCAATTGCTAGGGCATAGAGGGGAATGGTTACAGTATGACACACCTGAAACATGTGTCACATTTACTTCCTACATTGCATTTGTGAGCAGGAATGACACAATTGATGAATAGCACCACAAGTGCAAGGGGGAATGATGCAAGTGAAAGGGGAATGATGCAATTGATGAGGGGTTGACCGCAATTGACCCCAACGATGCATTAGCTAAGGCGTGTGACACAATTGTAGTTGTGTGACACATGTGCAAGAATGGTGATGCGAATGAGTTCTTCAACGCAATTGACAAGCAAAATGACACAATTGACTAATTAAGAGTTTGCTCCAATTTAGGATAAAATAACTTGTCCAATTTAGGTCCACTAGGTCTGATTAAGATTTTAAGTTGACACAATGAATTTTCTTGTGACCCCGGGTTGTTCTTGCCCCTATCTATACTCGGGAGTCACGACCAACGACGTTTTGGCTTTGGGATCAGTTATTTGATGTCGAAAGGCGCAGACTGATGGATCTAGAATTGTACCACATCACCTATATGCCCATCATCAGGGCAAACTGAGGATTGTTGATAGCACTTGCAGAGTGATGTCATTCCAAGACTTGTTTGTTGTCAAGAGACTATTTTATCTACAAGTTGA
The DNA here is from genome assembly GCA_007258455.2 of Sequoia sempervirens. Taxonomy (NCBI): domain Eukaryota; kingdom Viridiplantae; phylum Streptophyta; class Pinopsida; order Cupressales; family Cupressaceae; genus Sequoia; species Sequoia sempervirens. Next base: position 213,482,004 of record VDFB02105785.1, on the reverse strand, counting down.
ATTTTGAATTAAATAATAATTTTAATTCAAAAATAGGAGAAAAATGACAATTAAATAAATAGAATTTATTTAATTTAAATGATAGAAAAGGCTTAGTGAATAATTAAATAATTAAAATAATTATTTAATTATAGTTGAAAGTGGTAAATAATTAAATAAATAAAATTAATTTAATTATAGAGGAAATAGACTATTAGCGACGTAATTAAATAAATAAAATTTATCTAATAAATCGAGAGAACAAAATATAAATCTAGAAATGAATAAATTAAATAATTAAAATTATTTAATTATCAAGGACAAAAGGGGAAACAATGAAGAATAAAATTCGTAGGCCTAGGACAATTTTCAGTGTCTACATTTTGCCCATCTTTGATATGATGTAGTTTATTGCATTGTGTCAAAGAAAATCAATCAAAACATGCCCCGGTGAAAGCAAGGTGGACCTATGCCCCCTCGAAAAAAATCTGCAAATTTTCAAAAATTTGGAAATTGTTCCAATAGTCAATTCGACAATTAGGAATTCAATGGTGGTGACATAAATAATTTTTGAGGTCATTTAGTGGGTCAAATTTAGGTTGAAAGTGGTCAAATAGTGCATCCAGTACACATCCCTAGTGCAAACCCTAGAAAACCCTAATTGGATTGCCTATAAATATGCATTTGATTAAGAAATTTGCTCATTTGTGCATGTCAAAGTTAGAAATTTCAGAGCTCTAAGAGAAAGAAGCTGAGAAGATGTCACCAGTTCTGCACTCTACAAACTGAGGCTATCACATCCACACCTTCCAATGACTTGAGGGGGCAGGGGACCCAGTAAGTACTCCAAACCCACCTTGTCAA